>JAQGAO010005485.1:0-13534 GCA_034697705.1 Ommatoiulus sabulosus
CTCCCCTCCCTCCCCTTGTCCACATTGTGCCCGTGACTCAAACATACCCCCCCCCACATGATGACGTCCTTTTTGAATGGCCCCTAACCCAATCGTTAAAATTACATTATCCCAAAAGCACATGATTTTTTTTCTTTATTCGAAAAATAGATCTTCTTGTATTGATTAAGAGTACATTTACTTTTTCTAGAAAATGAGTCTGTTTGCCATTATTTGAAAGTAAATTTGTCATTGATAATAGGTTCATTGACTTTTCTTTTAAAACTTTTAAACCGATGTAAACTGTACTTGTAAAATCGAGCAGTTTTTAATTGAGAAAATCCAGTTCATGGAAAACAAATTTAATTTTCTTACAAATAATGTGTATTTTCATTAAAAAAAATCTTGAAAAACGCGTTTCTTCATATTATGCGGTGTATTGTTATGCTTTATCTTCTAACTGTTACCTCGTTTATCGCACTTTGAAATTACCAGTTTTGTGGTAAAACTAGTCATCGAGACAGGATATACAAGTAGAACGACTCGGAGAAAATCTTCTGACTATAGATGAATCCTTCAGTGCATAATGTTTCGCTAAACTCAGTGTAATGACAAGTCACACATTTCGGTTGTGAATTCATGCTAAACTGACCCTGAGAGAGATAGGCAAGATTTTCCCAGCTGGATCGTTAGTTGGCCCCCTTAATTCTTGCACTCAACTAGAAAGACTCAGGATTCAACGGAAAAATATGCTTCCCAAATTGCAAATTCCTTCAAATATACCATGCGGCAACACGATACCGATGTACAGCAAAGGGGGTACAAAATGAAGCGGGGAGACAAATTCATATTTTTTGGGGGAAAAAAGAAGGGTTTAGCATTACCATTCATAATGGGCAAAGAGCTAGTATCGCATATACCAATTCACGTCCCTTAGCCCCACTCACTACTGGTGGAAAATATACACAAAAAATCAAACTTTCTTTTTTTCAAATGTATATGTGAATAAATTTCTTTGGTTTTCAGCCATAGTGAGGTGGCTGACTTGGCCTCAATTTTAGACAAGTGGTTCTAGAATTACATTTACATACTGTAAATTGGGTAATGTATGTGGACCACCTCGCAGTAGAGTTTGTATAGCTTTAAAAAAAAACTTAAGAAAAAATATGCGTCTATTTGACAAATGCGTGTACATGTATGCTATACATTTGAATAAAAGAAGAAATATGATTTAGTAGAACTCTTATTCCTGAAGATGCATTTTGTCTGCTGCGAAATTTCTCATTCCGAATTTTAAATTTGTATGAAAAAAATACCCCTTTTTGGGCTTTATTTGCAGCAGCTATTTACGGACGAGAACAAATGAAAGTCACTGTGAAAATGCCCGAAAAGTTCAGAAAAGTTGAGTTGGAGTTAAGCCAGAAAAGTCGAACAAACTTACGCGTATATATAAATGAGATGAAAAATACAACAACCAGGAAAAGATCAATGAGGTCAGAAACGTCGTAAATCTAAAAATTGGAAGAGCATCTCTCTATACATTTGGCTGCCATCGAAAGATGGTCAAGCACTGACCATGCAGCACGTCTCTAACAAAGTTTTGTAAAGGCTTTCATAGCGAGTAAGGAGATAAAAAGGCCAGAAATTAATGATCCAAGTTGTCCATTAGGATGGTCAGCCATGCGGCCGTGTGGCGATTACATCTTTAGTATCGTTGTCACATCTCGTGCGCTTTGTTTTTCATCAAAATTCGACAGGTGTAGCTTTCTGCTAATCATCTCGTTTATTACCTCGTCATATATTTATGGACGACTGGCCTTGAGAACTCATGAATTTCATTATTGCACATTGCGTTGAGTGGCAAAAAAGACAACCAAAAAATAATTAAGCCTAAGTCATTAATTTCGGACAAAACAAACGAAACAAAAAAAATACCACCTCGATGCCGATGATTGTGTAACATAGTTTGCAGTGTAATGAACAGCAGAAAAATGCGGCGAATCAAATGTTGGCAATGTGCTCGAAAAATTTGCTACGCAATCCGTTGATCCATAGAACATTTATAATATAGTGCTGTGTTGCATGACTTCGACAGAATATGACGAATTTGGTCCGATTTCATTTGCAAAGGTGAGGAAATGATATACGTAAACACGTTCTGAAATAAAAGCTCATTGACGGTACGTTAATTGGACACGTGTTAATTGAAAGAAATTGACATTGTCATAAAATATGAGTTAATTACTAAAACGTTTTTGACATGTTAAGCGTGTTTTTGAGGTGTTTCTGACGTCTAAAAATTTGCTTTTACACGTTAAGTACTTGTAAGGGTGCGAGCACAAAGAATGCTTACTTTAGACGTGCTTCTTTCGTGCTTGTTTTCAGCTTCTTTTTTCCAGCTTTGGGGCGCACAATGAACGCTGATATCAGTGTGATGGCCATTGTGCTTGTATACACGTTTTTACGGTACATAGGCTGCATATCGATGGCTACACTTTTGACCAATAGTGATCTGTGTGCCACTATGTGTCTTAAAAATCTGCTTTCGGATTTCCAAAAAAAAAGAATGTTACAAACATTCTTGAAAGCTTATCAGCGCTTCTTGTAAGCTCAGCTAAGCTTTCTTTGTGCGCGCATTCATTTAAAAAGTATGCCGCATTCTTATCCCGCTTGGTGCCACTCGTGTACGCCGAGTGGTAAGCGCCTGCAATACATGTAAGCATTCTTTGTGCTCGCACCCTTACGGTCGAATCTGTCGAAAAATCTTTCAAATGAAAAGTTTTCTAGAATAGTGGCAAATGTTCATGCACATCAAATTAAAAAAAAAGACATTCGTTGCAGAAATAGGCCAACGTTAAAAATCCACACACAATTAACAACAACATTGCTAAAATCTCTATGGTTTTGAACAAGCACATTTTTCGAAACAAAATTTGACCAGATGCACGGTAATGTACAGTATAGTGTTTTCTATATGTTTCGTGTTTCAAATGTGCGTGTATTATTTATATAAAGTTTTTCCGAACCATTTTCCTGTAGATTTTTCTCGTAACGCGAGAGTTATAAAAATTTCTTCAACAGGTCAGTTGGACTACTTGTGGACTCTTGGCACGTCAGTGTAGTTTTTTTTTTCGCCAATGTCCCAAAGGGAGTATCGTTGCATGTTCTGCATCCATGTATAATATACATAATGCAGCGTTGAGATAAAGGGCGTAATAAACGGCGAACAATTGGGCAAAAAGCTGCAGTTTTATAAGGCGTAATTGAAAAAGCCTTAAGACACTGCCAAGTAACTAATTCATAATTGGAAATGGAAATAAATTGTTGACATCAAAATGCACTTAATGTTGGAATTCGCTTTCTCTCAGATTGAAAAATAGATTAGACGCCCTAACATTTCCCAAATGACGCGCTTCGGGTCAGTTAACTTTCCCAGCCACGAAAAACATAATGAGGAACAGGCTCGGTGCGACGTTACGCGAGGTACATTATATACGTGCATGGCAACATTCAACGGGATTGGCATTATTGATTCTAAGCGCTGAAAAATCATCAGTTGTCATCGAAAACCATGCAATGTTGCACCGAAAGACTATACAAGTAGTGAAAATGTACAGCGAAAGTCGTTTAATTCGGTCTCGTTGATTCCAACGATTTTGAACACGCTAAACCTTGACCTTACCAAACTAATTTGTTTTATGTTTTAAAAACATGCATTAGATGCTTAGATGCACGCATGCGCATTGTTAAAACGTGCACTCCGTGCTTCTAAGAAAGTTGCTCAAAATTGTTTCGCGCGTTTGCCTTATGTAGACACGTGGAACTTTGATCGAATTAAGCGATGAGATGACCGAATTAAGCGACTTTTTAACATTGGGCAGCATAGGAAAAAATCCGTTCTGACTGTTTTGACCGAATAAAATGGCTGACTATAGATTAAGCGGCTTTCACTGCATAACCTTATACACGGATTTCTTTTAAATCCATGTGTTACTGTACATGTAATACACTGTACTTTAAAGCATAGGATAAATTTTTTATAAACACAGTTGCAGTCTTCCAGATTTTTCTTTTTTTTTAATGAAAGGAGTTGGAATGACAGAAGAAGATATACACTGTAAATCAACACAATTTGAAAATTAAGGAATAGAAAAATAATAGTTGCTAATTTCTAATTGGTCATTAAAAGAACTAACAGGACGGAATATATCCATCATAATTAAAGCCATTATCTAAGTCGACGATGAGAATCAATATTAACAGCCCCTATACAAAATCTAGCGCAATCTGCTGTAAAATTCACGCACAACAGGGCTTTCTACAACAACAACAAAATTGGCGCTTTGAAATGCACGTTTACTAGGTTAACAATTTGAAATACATTGTATTTATAATGAATGAAGTTTTCAGACAAAAAGTATGCAAAATTGGTATGAAATTGGTCCGTGCTATGAAATAAAAGTATCCAAAATTTCTATAAAAAATGTGCTACTTGGCCCAGGTCAGGTAGCCATGATTTGTCAAGAAGACCTCAACATCGTGCATCCGGTATTAATTGCTACACGTAGAATAGTAAATTCAATGTTCTTATTCTAGTCCATTCAAACCTTCCAATTTCATCAGACTTAACCGGTGACGATAAGGTATAGCAGCAGCAGCTCTTAAATACCTCGTTTATTTTGTTTCGAAACCCCCTTCAACATCCCCCGAAACATTCACTGGCGATTTTTCTAAACCCAACGTGGCACATATGGATTTTATTTTAGGACCCCACGCCGCTCTCCAATAAGGCTATTGGCGGGCAAATTGCTCGAGTCAAAACCAGGAGCAGTTGTGGAGCATGAGCGGGCAACGGCAAAGTCCACGCATCATTCTGGCAAATCCACGAACATTTGGCAAACAAGCGAGTGAGTGTTATATCGGGAACTTCCCCGCTCGTAAAACAGGGGGGCTTTAATGGTCTTACCTGCTGCGCCGCAGTTCCCAATAGCTTTTTAGAGCCTTGGCCACGAACACACTGACACAAACAGAAGGGAGGGTAGCTCGGTAGCGATATGCCCATCAATATCCACCAAATTGGTCAGCAGGACGCAAATAGCCCTTGTCGGCGGCCATATCCATGGTAACCAGGGTGCCAGACACCCCGCTCGCATTTAGCCGAAGAGGTTTTGCAACCGCCAAACTGCTCCCAAAGCCCTCCAGAGGACCTTACATTCAATAAACGAAATCCAGATCAACTCCGAAATACCGTGTTAATGGCTGTTCACTGCCTCCCGAGAGATTCCGAAGGTGGCCTGCAACGGGCAGCCAGTCATCGTAAATAATGGAAATTGACCTCTGGAGCACTTCCCTAAGCCGGGGTCAGGCCGCCATTAGAAGCGAGCGAGCGCTTTAATGGCGCGCATAATTCATAAAGGAGAATTAAAATCATGGGCTGCAAAGCCTGCTTTAGAGACCATCAGCGCCGCTATATATTGGATTTTCATCAGAGCGGGGAACAACCTGGGACCGCCGAATTTATATCTCGTGAAGATAGCCACTCGACGATATGAGTACACATCCCCACCATTTTCCGCCACTCTCCGAACGTACGACTGCACGAATGTCTAGAAAATGGACCTCTGAATCACTCGAACCATAACCAACCTAAATCCCAAAAGTACTGCCAAAGTGTACTTTTTTAATTTCGTAAATCCAGAAGCCAAGCCATTGTTGTCGTTTTTTAGAAATAGAGGGAATTAACGTCGTGGAAGAGTAAGGGAAATTTCCCGGCCGAACAATAAATAATATACATTTACGAGTTTAATTTATTCAATGTAATCTCATTAAGAAAAACTCGCTTCATACGAATTTATGACACTACGAACTCGTTTCCAGTCGCTGTCCTATAAGGTATGGACGAACAACGTTAATTTCATCGCTTAATAAGATGAATTCCGAATGTCTCAAGTATTTGCGCTATCTCTATATATAAAGAGTAGCTGTATGTGGATGGTTGGCTGCATGCCTGGTTCCGGGGCCGTGGTTCAATTTTTTTGCGTTTTGTACACGATGACGCAAAACGCGTACAAAACGAAAAAAAAATCTTTTGGTTTTTTCTGGCTGATTGTTTCGGTATTAGGCGTACTTTCCAACAAGGTGAGTGTTTCCCCATTTCGTTTAGCTTCCCCGGTCAAAGCCGGGTTTTACTGCTAGTACGTTATAACGGGTAATTCCTCGATAAACGTTGGAGCACCGTCCCACTCATGTACGTGGGGTAGGACATCAACAATACTTGATTGCATTGCCGAAGTCGTGTTTTCTGACTTCTAATAATACGAACTGTATACGGTTAATTTAAGCGAACATATTTCGACGTCCCTCGAGATACGTCTACATACGAGCTCGTCCAATCCCGGAAATTGTTTTCACTTTAAAAGCAACGCCAAACAACTCCTATAGCAACGTTACAGTGTGCATATAGGTACAGTTGAAGCAATAAAACAATTTTTCCGGTAACTTTTGGGTATATACAATAGGCGATTTCTGCACTTTGAAGTCAGCTTATCCACGCAATAGAGACGGATGTTTTCCGCTTTAATTCTCCATATATATATATATTTTCAAGCCATGCAGGCGCCATATTTACGTCCTATACCGTATATAAGGAAAAGCAAAGCATACTGCTACTTTCCCTTACGTCTACTTGCATGCAGTTGAATGGCTGAAGCGTCGCAACGCTCGCACTTTATTCCTCGCAATACGTCGACTGTCATGCATTCCTTATCGTGCGCATAAAATACAAGAGTTTTCATTCAAAGCCATACGACGTACATCTTCCTCGATACATAAGGATTCTTATCGGCGAATACATGTAGGACCCATGTACGAAAAACATCAATCGGTCGCGGAAGACAAACTCCTTATAGCTGGGTGCGGGGGCAGATAAGCCTCGTCCAATTCCCTTATTCCCTACGAAATTTATTCCCCTATTTTCCCCGTTTTCCCCCACCTGACAGCATTGCGGCACTGGCGCGGCCACGCTATACGGATTGTAACTTTAAAGCGGATTTCCTCACTATCACTATTACTCATATACACTATCGAATATTTAGGGAAATGAGACATGCATGGACGTGCCAATTACAGGCTATGTGCGGTGTTATCGATGCATTATTATTACCGTATAAGGCTACGTGCTTTAGATCATATTTGTTTACAAACCATTTTATGTGCTGTTGCAATAAACATGGCTGTAAAAACATATACGAAAACTGTAGCTAATGAACGTTAAAAAACGAAATTATAGTTCTCGTCTAAATTGTAAACACATTCTAAATTAAGTCTCTTGTCTTCATTATGATTCCTCGACATACCGAAATCCTGTCTAAGATAAAAGTTTTTATTAAAATAATAACCCTATGAAAGGTCCAAACTATTAATTCTCAAGTTCAAATAATATCTTATAGAATTTCCACAATAAGTACATGTACTGTATATAGTGAAATTAAAATAAACACGCTCATTTTAGTCAAAATCAACATTCGCTATAATCTCACAAAAGTGCAGTTTTATGATTATCGGGTAAATTTTATGGAAAAATAAATAGTTAAACGTTGGGTATTAATCATTTGAATCGTTCACAGGGTTATTAGTCAAAACAAACAAAAACAAATCACAAGAAACGAGAGAAAACTTAAGAATATTCAATGTCAAAATATTCCTAAAAAACATAGGTGCCTGATAAATTTCGTCCAATGCTGAACAGTATGTTCATTATGTCTATTAAATATCAATTTAAAACGTTTGTCTTAAACATAAGCGTGGGTTTTAAGTGGATTTTTAATGCAAAGGATATTCGCATTGTACATATTTTAGATTCTTTAAATTGAAGAACTAATTCAAACTTGTAAAAGTTTTAAGAAACAAAGTATAACAACACAGGCTATGGGTGACTTACATCACACAAGATGGCGCAGTGTTATATTTTTTATGAGTATAAGATTTAACACGTTGTCTCCAATAAGAGCTAATAAAATAGGTCAGGTGATAGGATGTATGCAAATGGGGAAAGTGCACGTTTCACCAGTACGGCGGTGGCAAGAAGAGCTGAAGTGTCAAAGTACCAAATTGAACAATGGGTGCCTCGGATGCGTCGCATTGCAGCCAAGAGTCAATCGCACATAATGCTCGTTACGATTTAATGAAAGCCAATAGCTAGAGCGAGTGCAAACTCAAGGGAAAAGCTGAGAGAAGCTAGCTCTCCATTAAGGTTCTTTGCTTTTTATCTCAAAATGCAGCTAAGACACAGTTGCCAAAAATGCACTAGCTGCGTGCAACAAATATGTTAAAGTCAATTTATTCTATATGCAAAACTACCAACTTGTGAGATTTCGGAGGATTTCGCCCCTTTTAAGACACGTTAAATATGTTTGATATGTCTAAAACTAAATTGAAATCGTTTAGTAACACGACTTAGACACAAGTTTCTTGGAATCTCATCAATTCCTGCATATATATACACGCATAGAAAATGAATAGTGAAACACTACTTTACATACAAACACTTAAATATACATTACTAGCTGGAAGGCCCGGCTTTGCCCGGGCTGTACTTACCAATAGCGATAAAGTAGATCTAATGAACGAATCATGACCGCAGCGCCCCCATACCACTCCAGCAATGGCGCTTCATAGAATAACTTTTCGCCCACTAATCCACAAACATACCCACATACATCTCTTCTTTATACATGTATATATACATGTACAAGTATATAAGAATTATTTCGAATATTATCCAATTACGCAACATACATACATTAATTGCACGCATATGACATATCATTTTACTTATATTTTCGAAGAAAGAGTATGACTTAGAAAACTCAAATTTATTTAACTTTCACCTAATAAAATACAATAAAATTAAAATACATTATGCAAGATCGACTCCTGATAAATGTATGATTTCTTAATACAAAATTTCTTAAATATATACCCAAGGAAATGTTTACCTTCTCTTTACATTTTAAAAAGTTATGACTACTATACAAATATTCGTACATCAAAAGAGTGCTTCATTTTATACCTTTCCATATTTACTTAAGTAGCTTTTACTTTATCAAAATTCAGAAATACACGTAAAGTGCTACTTTATAAAATTACTTTCATATACGGTGTAAATTATTAAAACGGTAATTTGCATCTAAATTTAGTAAGGATAACCATGGTTTACTCTTTAAAATAATTTTTCATATATCGAACGTTGCGACGTTGTTTTACTTTTCTTTGCAGATGCTGATTAAACAAAGCAATACTAAATTATTGAGAAAAATCTGAAGAGAGAGAGAGACAGAGCGCGGCAACGATGTCTGTAAATATTGTTCGTATTCGAGATGTTAAAGATATTTACAAACGGGAATTCTGAAAGATAATTTTTTGTGTATTTTGCTGTATACTGCATTCTGTATATTCGGCAAGTGAAGTCGATCCCTCTGAACTTCTATGTAATTGATCACACTCTTGGGATTTGATCGAAAATAAATGTTCGCCATAAGTGCTGTGGCAACACGAAGTTTTTAGCTAAGTTAACAAGGCTTTTATACGGGGATCGACATGAAAAGAAAATAAGATACGTATATGTCCTGGAAAGTACTACTCGATGGCAGACATTGCAATATTATATCCCATAAGGAGTCATATACAACATATACATAGAGGAAAAAAAATGCATTTCAATAGCAGAAAAGTCAAATTAGAGCGGATGCAATTTTAACATTGTCTGAAATACAGTTTCATAAGTTTTGAATGCAATGCATGCATATTCCTATTCATCAAACGTTTTAGTATCAGGGTGAGTGGTTATCAAGTGGACCAACAAAAAAAACCTTTGAAACTAAAATAAATAGGTTGATAATTCCTTTACATCTTTTTATATGTCAACTATGGCTATTCGAAAATAATATTGTCCATGACTTTGAACAAAAGGTCAAAGTCCTCCACACATCGGACAACTTTGCTAATACCGGGTATGTCAAAAACCGTTGGAGATGGAGCATGGAGATGTGTCAATTAGAAAGTTGTAGATGCCCTACAACTTTCTTTTTTTCATGACGTATACAGACAACGTAACATTTTTTAAAGAAATTGGCGCACACAGACAATTGCCCATATGTTTTTTAAATGATGGCGTAAAAGAAACAAAAAATGCAGACGGCTAATAGTACTGTAGGGTAAACAAACATTGTAACGATTGTACATGCAATGTATGATTAACTCCTTATGCCACAAATGCTGGCTAAGTAAATTTGTTGTGTGCGACAATTTCTTTAACAATTCTTACATTGTCTGTATACGTTATGAAAACATGAAACTACCTTTATTTGACTAATTCGGCCATGCCGATGTTGTTTTGCTCAAGGTCAAGGATAATAGTTTTGAATAGCCCATAGTTGACATATCAAAATATGTGAATGAATTATCAACCTATTTATTTTAGTTTCAAAGATAGCTTTTTTTGGTGGTCCACTTGATAACCACTCACCCTGTATAAACATTAAATTAAGAACTGAAATATGGTAAAAGTATTTCAATTTGTTGAGAACATTAATTGCAGTATCCAAACATGTTCTTAAATTTTTAATACGACTGAAAAAATTGCTAGAAATGCATAAAAATGACAAATAATAAAGTGTGAGTTCCAATATTCAATCAGAAAATAAAAAACCTAGCAGACTGCAAGCTTGACCCATTAAAAGCATATTAGTATAATTTTAAATCTCCCGCAATTTTTTCTCGTTTAAATTAGAGCATATGTCAGCCAAAATACAGGGAAATTTATTCCTTATTGGCAAAGGATGTACATATTAATCTCAAATTCAAAGTTAGATTAATGAAAGTGGAAAATGAAAATTCCAAAAACTACATTTTAAAGTACTGTACATGTATGTGTTGAGAGAGACGTGGTTCACTACATTTTCAAATTCATCAATTAATGGATATAAAGCGATAGGTGGCACACCCTGTACATAAATTCTTTGCATGTCATACTTTATCTCTATAGATAGTAACGGTTTTTTTGCTGCTTTTCATCGCCTCGCTGTATAATATCATCAATTTGATCTATCATTTGTCACATTATAAAGTTAATCTGCTGCTGGTGATCTCTGGCGACCTTATACACGATATAAAAACTCAATCAAAACTCGTACAAACGCAATTTACGATCGAGTTTCTCCTATTTTTTATGGAGCCACAAATGTTTTTCAATAGCTATATATTTCCTTTCGGCAAACAATTCCCATGTTCTTTGAACATTAAATGCGCCTTTGTTGTAACTTCGAAGTGTATTATTTTGTCAGTAAGAATGTAATGACACGTTGCTCCACTACGCACCCATTGAACTTTACCTTAAACTTGGCTGCAAAAACCAATCAAAAGCATCTTAACTAACGTCGACTAAGGCCATTCGTTTAGAAAATATGCATCGAAAGAGACTTAACTTCCGAGGCTCATTATTTAAGATTTGTGCAACAAGGTATAAACGAATCAACTGATATTAAAATTAAGGCGCCATTTACATCAATTGATGCAATTGCATGCTTAGAAGTAAAGGGATGACTGGAATTGACCAAAATGTCTACATTTACATGAATTTGGAATATTTCTTAATCTATTAATATTTCGAGAAAGTCATTGAGATCCAGCAGTGATATGATGAAATGAATCAATAATTCGTTCCAGGTAATTTTCGTTTTGGAAAAAAAAAGTCTCAACAAAGCAGCCACGACAGACTGGCGACAGATTTATGGCAAATTCAATGCAGGATGCATGGACGATCAATACATAGATCTCGCACCGATCAGCAACTTAAAAAAGTAGGTAGCTAGCAACACCCAAACAAATCAAAGTGTGGCCATTCCCTTAACAATGCCCATAGGCTTACGCATATTTGTCACAAAGAGAAGAGAGGCTCAAACACAAGTTTCCAATCAATAATTCAGCAATTACAGAGTTGCACTTGACACACTCGTCAACTGCAGTCTCCATGGTGAGCTGGCCATGCCGCGTGGGGTCAACAAAACCGGACAATCGACTGGCGACGGACATGCAGGGTACATGGGGAAAACATCGACAAAATCCATATTGCAATACCTTCGAAAGCTGCATGAAAATTTCGACGCATTGTGTACTAATGGATTTTTCGGATGTGGTAGTCTAAACGAAGATATTGAGCGGGCAACGCACATTGTATACTATGCACTAGGTTACACATTTACATTACTTCTCAACGTAGTTAGTTGTCATTGTGCATTTTCATAATTTCACTATATATGCATAAGTACTTTGGTCCATTTGTATTTTCGTATAGGCTAGTCACATCTAAATGTGAAATTACCCACATCACAAATATTTAAGTTTTATAACGCATTTATAACTACATTATATTTGAATTTCCCCCGCAACAACTACGCTAGAATTTTAAATTTTAAAACAAAAAACAAACAAAAAAACACAGAAATGATGAAAGTCAACGTGACAATTTTCGTATTTGAAAATTCCTATGTCATAATAAAAATTAAGAAATATGAAAACGTATACAATGTTGCGAAACGATTTTACACGAAGAAAGCATGAAACCAACGTTCGTAACAGTTGACGTCTTAATTAAACATAAGCAACTGCCAACTTTAAAAAGTCCCCGAATTATTTTCGATGCAATGCCTCGCATTCCGAAGGGAGATTGGAGGAATTGAATAATACATAGCAAATATTTTTTTTTCTTCGTACTTTCAGAAAAAAAACAGCATCGAAGAGAACGCGATAGATGTTTCCCATTCTGGCAACGGTCATTTGTCATTGTAACTCGGATGGTTATTCAACGAGCGAGCCCATGTACGTTATAAGCGGAAAAATCTCCACCGAGCATCCAAGTCTTGTCCGAAAGTAGCCACGAAAAAAAAAAAATCAGTGGATCAGAAAAAGAAACGAAAACATTTTCATTTCTGTGGTTTCTACAAATATACAGTATACAGTCCCCACTCGACTGCAATACTTAAGACGATAAAAGATGTATTAACCATATATAGGCGAAGGAAGAGATTTATTACGTTACAGCAGGATGAATGGAGAGCTTAAGGCCCGCACGGACACCGGAAGAAAAATGGACGCATTAGTAATGTAGCGCAACGTGTGCGCAGTGACCAGTATACAGGGTGGGTGCCAAATAAAACGGCACGTCAGATTCCAATTGCGGTGGATTATTCTCGCCAATGCAGTTATGTCAAAGCATTAATTCAAAACAATTAACGTGAAATTGTAATTTTCACTTTCGGTCTTTCCCATTGTATTACATGCGTCCTAACATTTTTAATTTATTTATTTAAACTAAATAATCTTGAGATTTTAAATTTTTGCCATCGTAGGTCTATGCAGGGTTGCCACCACATTTGAAAAATCGACTTGCCTGACTTTGCTGACTTTTGTCCATTTTATGCAGGTCTATGCAGGGTTGCCACCACATTTGAAAAATCGACTTGCCTGACTTTGCTGACTTTTGTCCATTTTATGCAGG
>JAQGAO010005486.1:0-13532 GCA_034697705.1 Ommatoiulus sabulosus
TCCTTCCTATAATCCCCTACACGTGGACGTCCTTTTTGAACGCCCTTCCCCATTGATATATATGCCTTGTAAAGCTATAGTGCTAACTGTCATTAGTCTGTCAATAGGGGCGCGATATATTAATTTATTGGGTGCTTTTCTTTGAAAAATGCGTGAACTTCTCTTAAAAAATTTTGAATGTTATCCAACCTTTTTCAGCACAAATGTGCAAAATTTGCAACTGTTTTCGATTACAAATTTGCCAAAGTTTCAGCGGTTTTTGTTGACAAATTTGCTACATTTTTCATGTTTTCAGAGTATACGTTTTTCACGGTTTTCGACTGCAGATTTTTTTAATTTTGAGTATACAGTTTTAATATTTTTTATTATTAATAAAATTTAACTGTTGACTAATTTGAGGGACGGGGAGGGGGGCGGTTATGCTTTAGAAAAGTTGTTTGGAAAACATTGAGTTGCTTCGAAAAGGAAAATAAGTATTGTATTGGATCGAGGAATTTGATGTTCATTCAGAAATTTTCAAAATTTTCTTACGTGAAGAAAACCTGGAGAATTGTGAAATATACACTTCGAAAAATGTGGACAATTTAAAAAAAACATTATAAAATAATAAAATCTTACCTTTTTTCGAAATGGCACTGCACTAACGAGAATAACTGATTTTTGACATAGAATACTGAATACGCACTGGGGGAATCTACAAGTACCAGCTTCTTGTATGATACCAATTACTGACTCGAGAATGGAAGAATTAAAGAAGTACAGTAGCTTTGCGCCCCCTTTGAATATCCGCAATGGTCAAAAATCTAGACCAACCTGCTAAGCTTAAATTAACTTCAAAAAATGGAAGAGCCAAAGAAGTACAATAGCTTTGACGCCCTTTGATTATCCGCAATGGGCAAAAATCTAGATCAACCTGCTAAGCTTAAAATAACTTCAAACAAGGGAAATACCATAGAAGTACAATAGCTTTGCGCCCCCTTTGATTATCTGCTATGGGCAAAAATCTAGATCAACCTGAAGCTTAAACTAACTTTAAAGAATAGAAGAAGTGCAGTATCTTTGCGCCCCCTTTGATTTTTCGCCCTTGAGCATAATTTCAAATTTTTTTCCTTTAAAAAATGTTTCTGCACAGTGAAATTTTTGCGCCCCAAAGATCGCTGCACCCTAGGCGGCCGCCTAGGTTCGCCTAGTGGACGAAACGGCCCTGCTTACAGGCAAAGTTGTAGTCCATGACAACAGTTTAACTATTCGGGATCTGTGTAATGACACAGTTGCGACTCGTTACTAAACCAGAAGAGACAACCAATTGCAGCTCTTCACAGAAGCGCGTGTATCGAAGTTTCGACAAAATGCTCTCAAGTAACACATATAGTAGTTGCATTATTTTTATCGCAGGGCGCACATTAAGCGCAGGACCAAATGAAGTCCCTTGTATTTGCAATATGATGTCCTAGAAGCAAAGCATATTCTTTTCATTAATCCTATAGACTTAATAGGTTCGTTGTATTTCCTTTCGAGCAGGAAATTTAACGTTATAACAAATTAAAAAATATGCCAATTTCCTACGTTGGAATTTATAATAATCAATTTCGTCTTCATGCAATGGACATTTTCAAAGGAGATCATCTTGGTAACCCCACGGCGAATACTTAAAACCAAATGCTATACAGAAACCAATGGGTGAAAATGGTCCAATCAACTCTGGAGTTTGTAATTTATTGCATCCGCAGCTCCACGCAATGAGCTTCCCAATCAAAAGTATCTATAGTTAACTTAACTTAACTCGAAAACGTAGGAAATTTCCCGCAAAACATTTGTCACAAATAAGGATGCGACAGTCCTAATAAAGCGAGGCGAAGAAGCCTCGCAACTTCCAGGGGTCGCTTTGGCTGATGAAGGTTTTTGACCTCGCAAAACGTGACTTTCACTCTATGGTTTCAACAAATTATATCGCGGCTGATAGCCAGACACGCTTTCACATCGGCCACAAAGACGTTGCAAAGTCAACGTGCTAAAACAAAGAAAAACAATTTCTTCATTAAATCCAAGAGCGTAACTGGCTTCATTATTACGACGGACCATGCGCGCGAATATCCGTCCGGCGAAAACATGACAGTAATGAAAGAAGAGATTTGCCGCGATAGCGACACAATACAGAAGTGAACGGAAAGACAAACCTCAGTATCTCTTCGATTCCTTAGCCCTTCGCTGCATTTAGGCTTCACTTTAATGACGAAACGCGCCTATTGTTTCCAGCCTGACTGTTGCACTTCTATATATTTCTTAATAAAACTTCTGGCTTCACCTCCCATCTAATAAGGACTCGGTAATAACGATCCTGTACGTCCACCTCAAATTTGCCAACTTTTTAGGAATCTCTATTACTTTATAAGAAACACGTGTATATTCATGCAGCCATCATATATTAACGTAATCAGGAAATGCCGTATCTTGTCGTAGTTGGAAAACGTAAATGTAAATATAAAGTTCCGTCTGGCGGCGCCTGCGCACTAAGCATTTTTTCCTCTACGCTAACGTATATGTTAACATGTGTATAAAAATCCATTTTACATGTAGCATGTAGACATTCTGTAGCAAACATGGTTTTTACACGTAAAATACTTGGAATATGCTATATAAAACAAATGTAAGTAGGCCTACGTGTAAAAAACACGTTTGCTACATCTAAAATATATGCTTGTGACATGTAAATACATGTTTTAAATACCATATTACACGTAGTTTGATGTTACATTGTATATTATATATACATGTAGGCCTAATTAACATATGTATAGACAGTATTTATTAAATAGCTTTAGAGCAAGTGCTTAGTACGGTTATTAGCTACACAATTAGAATTACCTATAGAATGATCCAATCTTTACATTTACTGTATTTTAAAGCTATAAATAGCTTGCTCCAAATGCATTTTAATAAACATTTTTTGCTAGAAAAATGCATTTAAAATTACATATTTTAGATGTGGGTGGTCAATTCTGCAAAAGATAACATGGCATGCACTTCAAAACAGATAAAGAATACAAATCTACTTTATTCGGAATCTATCTAAAACATAACCAACATCGTTGCATTTGGTGTCTATACGATAACGGCGGTCTCCGGGAAAAGTGAAGTCCCTCGTGTGCGAGATAGCATTGACAGCAGAATACCACATGTTGGTATAAAAACATCCAGGCACAATGTAGTAATATTCAAATTCTGTGTAAATTTTGATAACAAGTTTGAATGGAATGCGACTACATGCAGTTGTTGATAAGAGAATAAAAAGAAGTTTGTCGGTAGAAAAGATACGCTCGTATGTCAAGATATACAGTACGTAGTTGCACGTGTTCCACATACATTACATGTTTTACAGTATCTTAAATAGTGCACACTGAGTAATACCCTTTGTCATCTGCCATGACAACGAGCAGTTTTTGTAAAAAGATAGCTATTTTCGCAAAAAAAGATCAAACGAGCTTACTGAAAACCCAATAACGTATTGACATGAATATTGATACATATCTCTCAATGAGCCCCGATAATTCAACGTTAGCAATTAAGTCACTCTTATTTTACAGATTGTAATTATAATACACTGTAACAGTAAACATATCTGAAGAAATAGTGTAGCATTTTCAGAAGGGATAATAAAAGTACTATTTCCTTAGATTATTCGGATTCTTAATTTGATGAGCTAATTCTACATGTTTATGGCAACAAAGTGGTAAAGTTTCCAGGATCCTATACGTTAATTATTTGAATATACTGGCAGTGATCCGAAAGTTAAAAGGGTGGACCATTAACGTAATTGCCAAAAGATAGCTCCGCTTAGTGAGAGAATCCTTTGGTTAAAACTACTAAAAAGAAAATGATTTTAAATCAATTACTCTTGATGACTCGTATTCTGAAATGATATGCGGGCGCTTCTTAGATGAGATCCTCCCAGAGAAGCATTGTGCTTTTGATGAGGAGGGGTGGATAGGGGGGAAATGGGGACTTTAGCACCGAAGTTTGGGCACATCTACTGTGCGCAGAGCTATGATTACCCTGTTTAGGACAAAGATGATGATGCGCAATAAAGTAACGAATGCCATATAAATAATAAGTACGCCTTGTACCTCCGAATAATGCGTACACTAGTACTAGGAATGACGTAAAAGGGAGTCGCCGAATAACGAAAAGAGTTATAGAGACTATCTGAGTCCATCATCCAGATCTGTCCGAATAGATCGACAACGAGGCATTGCTGCAGGTTAGTGATGGGCAAAGTCGTTCTCTTGAGGGAGGGAGTGACTCACAGTTCACTCACCAAAATGAACCACTTCAATGAACTGGTTCCCACTCCCAGTTCACTTACATGTATTTCACTAAAAGCACAGCTAAAAGTGTTATAGCCCTGTAAAAAAAGGCTGAAAAGAATTATCACTCTATAGAAACATGTTGATTTGAAATTCCATACATTTAAATCCTCCAAATTGGGGAAAGTTATTCCCTCCAATGATGGGCTAGTCCATCATGAAGAGTTCAGGGGGAAAGAGGGTATTTATTAAATGAACCACAGTTCACTGAAATGAGTGATTCAACTCACTCAGTCACTAGTAAGAGTGGTTCTTTTTTGGTCGTTCACCTCTGAATGACCAAACACTACTGCAGGTTCAGAAAAGTACAAACACGTGGGGGGCCAAAACGATTTTGCAAATGCGCTTAACGGGATAAAAAGATAATCGATTTTTATTGACAGGAAATAACAAAAACGCGAAGCTTTTACTGAATTTGCGGAAAGTCTAGCTGCCGAGAGAGTAGCTCATTTATATTTGCAGAGCCTGTTTAAAATGAAAAAAAAACCGTAAGTTTGTTTAAGCTATATAGGGTACCGAAGACTTGACCAAAACTCGATCCCTAGAAGCAATAGACAATGCAACACGCTCGTGTATTTCGAGTGAAAAATGAATTCGTTTTGCATGCATGGGGGTCTAAAATCCACTTTGTCGAAGCCTACTAAGCCGTAAATCAAATAACTGAACCAAAAGAGATTGCGCTGTTTTTATTTTTAAGGGACAGTGGCCTTAAACGGATTTCCAGACAATGCTTCCAAGAAAGATGCGGGTATGCAAAGGTCCCTAAATGGCAAAAAATCAGTTTGCATTTTATTGATTTTTTTTTAAAATGCAGGGTGATGCAGAATTTCGCTTTCGTCGATTACAGCGATTACATTCTATGATCTAGGATGGTCTTTGGGGAAGCATCCCTCGTGAAGTCATCGTTTTCATGCATGTAGTGTGTTCAACTTTGGTCATATATACTGTACGTAATACATGTACACTGCTTATTGTTAAAACGCACGACGTCTTGTGGGGGAGTTGAGCATTAACATTTCCGAATGTTTGTTTTTTTACATTTGAACTTCCGATTTAATTGCATTTCAAGTATATTTCAGTACGTTTCAGGATGAATAAGGGAATTGCCAAGCTCAAAGCAGGAAAAGAGCTTTACTTAACTATGTACTGTTCGAGCCCGCTTTGAAGTTAGGATTTCACTATAATTGCATTATAAATGAACCTGGGAACAAAAAAAACTCCAATTCCCGCAAGTATCAACTGCGAGAAATTGCAAAATAATCGAATCTTATGTCATCCCAGTACATAATTCTAAAAAAATGATACGAGTTTACGTAGCCATATAGTTTTTTGTTTAATATTTTCTCAGAAAATACACCATTAAATACGTTAACGATTTTCTCCCGCATTTTTTTTGTCGTCTCTTATCACTTTAATTGCACCAATTTGCATGATCCATTTGTTTCATAAAAATTAATGGCGAGTCATTAACGATCGATCGGTGAAGGAAGTGCCAAACTACCAATACGTTAAAATTATCCAGTGTATTTCCGAAAGAGAATGAAATCCTTCGATGAAGTTTTCCTTTTCCAGCATACTAGTGATTCGCACGGTTAACCAACTTCTACGATTGAGTTTTACGAGCGTTTCGACTAAATTTTAATGATGCCCCCGAGTAATTACCATAATACATCGGGTCTTAATTCCACGCTATAATTGTAAACCGCAATTCCATACGCAGTTTCGAGCCCTCGACTCCGGCGATTCCCAACCCCAAATTTGCTTAGCGGATATCGTACGAAATTAATTTCTATTGAAGGCTGCAGCGTGGAAGTGGAGACATGTTGCGTGATAAAGAATTCGCCACCGAAATGACCACTGGTCAAGTTCTTTTGACCGGCAATACGGGGAATGCGACGAGGGGGCTATTTGATAAAACATTGAGGTCAGAATAGAAATTTAATGGGAATTATAAATGGAAAGCGTTTCGTTCGCTAATTCGTGTACAACGTACTTCATCAGCCTTGTTTTCATCGAAATTCCTACGATCGGTTATCGTATGTATACGTAATGAAAAAACTCTTGCGAGAATTTAATTTTGACGAGATCGCATTTTAATGAAGCTCAAGTGCAACAGCTTTTTGGAAAGCAATTATTTTTATCGCGCTATGAAAAGGAAACTTTCGGATAGCGCTAGACGAAACATGAAATTGGCGTATAGGTAATATATCGTTAGTTACATGTACATGTACTGTAGGTCAACAACTTCGTCAAGACGATTCAACTTTTGAAATATTTTATAAATTCAAACTTTTCAAGAAGCCTGAATGGAAATCAATATCGGGAATACATTCATTTGCTTCTAAGCTAAATAGATGTATTTCAAGTCGAAGACTGATTCTCAAGGGACGTCAACATTTATTCGCTTAAACCGTATTTCCTATATTATAATCGAAAGTCAGACAAAACATGATTTCAACAATAATATGAACTAAAGTTTCATCGAAGTTCGGATGAAATTGTTACTCACGTACATGAATATGTAAGAGAAGGTGCTTCAACTTTCATCAAAGTATTCCCCGTTATATGGCGCCTTTTTCATGCTTGGGAACTCGAAATTTCATTCACATTATTCTTCTATAACCTGTATACACGTATATGGGTGCGAGCACAAAGAATGCTTACTTTCGACGCGACGTGCTTGTTTTCAGCTTCTTGTTTTCAGCTTTGGGGCGCACAATGAATGCTGCTATCAGCGTGATATGGTTAGTGTATATACTTGGTGGCGCCACTGCATGCGTTATGCTAGGTGAAACATACCGCGTAAAACCTTCTACATGCGCATTAGCATCTCATAGTAGTGCAGGACACGTTTTTTACGGTACATGGACATGTACATACAATCGATGGCTACACAGCCTGCACTTTTGACCAATAGTGATCTGTGTGCCACTCTGTCTTACAAATCTGCTTTCAGATTCTGGTAAGCTCAGCCTGGCTAGGCTAAGTTTTCTTTGTGTACTGAACTGAATATTTAGCATATCCTTCGTCACGGATTCTCCTATTGGAGACGCTATAGCTAAGATGGTATAAATACCCTGTCACACATATTAATCTTCCCCCACACTACACTGTCCTGCATCTGCCAACTGTGGGCCGCCCTCATTTAAAAAGCATGCCGCATTCTTATCCCGCTTGGTGGCGCTAGTGTACGCCGAGTGATAAGCGCTTGCAATAAGCATTCTTTGTGCTCGCATCGTACTATTAGAAATTCGTATAAAGCGAGTTATTCTTAATGAGGTGGCATTGTTGGCGTGATTTTTCTACTCGTCCCTGGCGTCTCTCAGATGAGAAAGTTGTGGAAGAAGTACGAAGTTTTACTGCGAAGTTGCCAGTTGACGAATTCTTCGCGCGTAATTTTCACATCGTAACTGATTACGAGGAAATTCGGAACACTGTGGCAGTCTATAAAAAGCAGTTCTGCTGCTACGCCAATCATCGCATGCATGCAGCAATATAGGCCAACGAAACTAAAAAGTTTCCGGATTTCTAAAATGCACAATCTCCGCGTCTGAATGAATTAAATGCACGCACGCAGGGCTTCATCTTCGCAATACAGCCGAGTCTATTTTACCAAGAAAGCATAAATCTTCGATATATGAAAGTCTTTGTCAACCAAATGTGCCGTAAAAATGAGGTAAAGGAATAAAAAAGCTACCAAAATGCTTTAGCTATAGCCAAAACCCCGGCGTATTTCCATTAAAATCAGCAGTAGTCCGTTTTTATTTGCTTCGAATGGACCATTTGGATTGGATAATTTACAACGATTTCTTTTTTTGACGGAAAATTGCTTCTGCGCATACTTAATGCAGAATGCAAAAAAAGTTTCAAAATGGACGAAGAGTCGCAGTTTATCTTCGCCGACAGATATACGAGCATTAGCGAAGAGGGTCGCGCCACGCAAATCTGAATAATAAAACAGCCCCAGATACATTTTAGTACTTGCATGCGCTGCAGACCACGTTTATCTAAAACGTATGGTATTAAAATCACCATTCGTTCGGGAAAAAAAAATCTTATATACCCATAGTTTTATACTCTTCGAAGAAAAGTCAATTCCCAGAATTAAGATAAATATCATAAAAACGTATAAGCGTGCCGTTCTAAACCTACTTTATTAGCTTATATGCAGCGGCTAAATGGGAAATAATCCTTAAATAAGTTCCATATCTACACCATGCAAATGCATGGCATCATCAATTCTAGAAATATGTTCATAGCATGACTTAGGAAAAAAAAAGGGGGGGTCGGGCCAAGAAAAATTAACATGGAATTACTTGGGAATATAAGCCTAGCTAATTTCATAGAGTGGTACTTGGCGAAGTCTACCATAGATACTGTATATCAAAAAAAAAAGTGATCAGGTTATTCGTGAAAACGAAAGGAGCGTTTGAAATTCAAAATAAGAGCACAGTTTCGAAAAAAAAAATTATGAATACCGAGAAATAAACCTGATGCCCTTACACGTACCACAGGGCTCGTGATTGGTGATCTTTGACTGCTAGAATAACCTGCTGAAAGTGAATTTCCAAACTGCTGCATATAAATATGAATGAAATGGAGGATATGTTAATATTTTATTATTATGCCTAAGGAAATTCAATTTCGGCTTCGGTTTTATTACCGAAATGAGTCAGTTCATTTATGGCATGCAGAAAGATGCCATGGCCACTTAAAGTTTTTGCATTCTAGGAGAAATTGCCACTTTAGCAAAATATTCTTCATATATTTAGCTTTAGACGAGTTAGAATTATCGAATTATCACTTAAAATTTGGAGTCTCTGGTGTTTCAGAAAGCAACACATCATTTTTAAACTAAAAAAGTCTGTTTTTTACTCTAAAAGTTGATGTAGTAAATTCTTCCGAGTTGCGTCCTAGGAGAAACTACACCTTTAGCCAAATATTTTTCATATATTTAGTTGTAGAAGAAACGATTGTATCGAATCTTGACTTAAAATTTGGAGTCTCTGGTGTTTCAGACAGCAAAACATTTTTAAGTCTGTTTTTTACTCTAAAAGTTGATGTAATAAATTCTTCCGAGTTTGCGTCCGAGGAGAAATTACAATTTTAGCAAAATATTATTCCTATATTTAGTTGTAGACGAGTTAGAATTATCGAATTATGACTTAAAATTTGGAGTCTCTGGTGTTTCAAAGGCCAAAACGTCATTTTTAAACTAAAAAAGTCTGTTTTTTACTCTAAAAGTTGATGAAGTAAATTCTTCCGAGTTTGCGTCCTAGGAGAAACTACACCTTTAGCAAAATATTTTTCATATATTTAGTTGTAGAAGACACAATTGTATCGAATTTTGACTTAAAATTTGGAGACTCTGGTGTTTCAGAAAGCAAAACGTCATTTTTAAACTAAAAAAGTCTGTTTTTTACTCTAAAAGTTGATGTATAGTAAATTCTTCCGAGTTGCGTCCTTAGAAGTTTCTTCAATGACAATTTGTCGTATCGTTATAATTGATAAAATTAAATATACAAGTAAAATGTACAATCGTTAGTGTAAACTACATAAACGGATTACAAATTTCAGATTTAAAAAAAATAATAAATGCCGGCAGGTCCAACAGATGTCATAATTGTGGCATTCTGTGGCATTGATTGCCAAGAAACATTGAATGTTTGATACGAGGATCCAATATTAAATTCGTTCGACATTAATTATTGGGCAAGTTTTGGGAACAGTCTGCCACACAAATGAATATTGTCGATGAAGGATATCGTTTGTTTAAACTTTTCACCGATACCAATCCTGTATTCCGAAACCAATCATGCAAGACTTCATTGCATGAAATCTTTGGCAGAAAGATATTCTTGATCATGCATGCTTCAACACACATAAAAAGACAATTCCAGTTACGTAGATGCCAATTAAAAAAATTATGATAGATTTATTGTGCATTTTTCTGTTAATATTGTTGCTAAAACATTGACAGACAAAAATGAATGGTTTATTTATTGACATAACGTGAAAAAATGTGATCATCGTATAAGTTACATACATTTAAAAAAGACAAATTATTTAAAACTTTTACTTGTCACTGTTAGTTATGAAACTGTTGAAACACTAGGATATTTCACCCAATGGTACACAAAAAGTCAGAGAAATTTAAACAATATTTACGCGCAAGAAGTAAATGCAAAATTCGTATATGATTTACAATTATTTTATTTCATAAAGAATTAAATAATATTTTAAAGTTTAGCTGCCGTATGGACACGGGACTAACGAATTGTCCATGTACTAAAAATTATTAAATTATACATTTATAGTACATGTACAATTCGTTAGTCACGCTTCATCACATCACAAAAAAGTCCTAATTAGGCGGAGCATCACCTTAAGGAATTTCTGGAGAAAATGCAGTCTTCAACACTATATGTACCTCTGAATCAAATGTGCAATATCCGGAAACCTACGTCGTACTAAACGGGAACATCCTCCCGAATAAACTCTTTCCAACCAATAAAGTATCCGTATCCAAGTTATCAGATTCTCCGTATCACTTACACAATTGAATATTTTAATTAATCCAGCAACGGAATCAAGCACAGTTTCATCTAGAAATGCATTATAGGTACAATTTGATTTACACCACTTTTTAACGAGTGCACCATGGTCTCCGGGTGAAATCCGTGCAATTTCAAGTTTTCCTTGTGGTATTTAATTTGGATTTCATTATCATCACCTTGTATGGTATATACCTGGGAAAGCAAAATGTACAACTGGGACATTAATGCTTTATGTGGAAATTCTATCGGCGGCTGAGAATTATCATAAGTTGCCTCAAGTTTTTGGATTAACAGTTTAATTCGATAGATTAAATGCGGCATGTCTTCCAGTTCTAGTTCAAGGACCTCATTGCGGATGTTGTTATAATCGGTTAATATATCTTCTCTTTTGTTACGGACTTCTATGGGCAAGTTTTTCTCCAGGTTGCAGAGCCGGCATTTGCATATAAATTCACGCTCGTAGCACAACATATACCTGGAGGAATACGGAACAGTCCAAGAAATGAATGGAAGACAGACTTCCTCTCCTTCTGCAATGTTCTGGATGGCTCTGACAAAGAAGAGATCAACGATATCACTGCCGATGGCATTGGGCAAGCAACTATGGTTGAAGTAGGAAGGTAACTCGAAGATTCCGCCCCCATCTTTGGACTCATGACCCCAATTGTATTCGTACGCCCCGCGATTGGCAGCGACATAAATACCTAGCGTATAATTTTTAGCAATGTATGTCAGCTTTTGAATGTCGCCTATTGGTTCTTTACAAGTTTGAGCATTGCAAAACACTTTCGGAGCACTCACTTCAGCAAGATCGGTTTTCTCGCCTAAACCGTAGATGACTGGACCGAATGTAGCTGGATTCTTCATGATCTTGCAGTTTAATTTTGCAACGAGATGCTGCAAAGTATCAGTTTTGTGACTGCCGTCTTTAACAGGGTGTATGTCAGAGTTCCAAATAAACACCAATGCTTTGGAAACCACGAGCAGAGTTCCCGGTGCAATATCTCTGGTGGCCACAATGCCACGTCCTTTGCCAGCTATTTGCACTACTTTTATGTGCTGAAAATAATCGGCGCATTTGAATTTCTGAGCAGGTTTCTGATCTCGACGTTTGTAGAAATCAAACATAACTAATTCTCCTATTTTCGACATGGCAATGCTTTTCTTCACTTCCTTAAGGTTTTTGCTTACTACTATCTGATTTGGGTCTAGACGTAAAGATGCCTCAAGCGTAATTTTAGCACACTCGTATTGCCTTAGTTTGCATTGAGATATCCCAATAAAGTAAAGTGCCATTTTTTTTCCAGTAGAATCTCTGGTATTCGCAACCATACTGCCAAAATGAATGGCCTTCTCGTAGAAACTTTGATGAACATAACATTGTGCCAATTTCAAACAGACCTGGTTGTGCATTTCATCGCATCCATTCAAAACCAGGTGAAAGTAATGCGTAGCTTCCTGATATTTATGTTTTCTGGCCAATACATTTCCCATTTGGTTCCATTCAAGCAAATTACCTACTGCTGGATGCCACCAGGTAGAGTCAATACGTCGATTAATCTCGTTTTTCCAATGGATCTCACTGATGGGCATTTCGCAACCGTCTATGTTGTGACCATGAATAAAGATAATCATGTCCGTTGGACAATCGCAACGTATGTAACATTCCCTTTCCTCCGTTACATTTATGTATGGTTCTTTGAGGAGGAAAATCACTCCAGCAGGAAAAATCTTCTTTAGATCTGGATTCAAGTTTTTCGTTAAGTTGTAAACGCAAAAGAAAACGACATTTCCGGTAGGGTCTTCCACTACTGTAGTGATGCCATTGATTGGTTTCGCATATTCCAGCGTACGAAGTATCACGTACTTCCCCATGGCGGGTACTCGCAGTTTGAGATTTGAGAGAGATGTAGCTTTCAGTTCTTTCAGAGGCATCGTCGAAGCGACAAGTTTCATATGATTGAAACTATCATCCTGTTCACACAGTTTGCTTTGCTTGTCTTTGTGAGACTTACGCAGTTCTTTGACATGGTTATTAAGCTCCTGGCCATTTAGACTTCTTAGAGGTGCTTCCGGTTCCATCTTCTCTGTATATAATAAGAAGGTTTGCATATAACTTTCTTTTGAACAATTCACTAATAATATGAAAGGTTCAGAAGTTCTGACCCGATTCAACATTGTACAAACAAATTTTACTTCGATAGAATGAGACATTTAAAAAAATTATCAGAAATGAAATTGAGGAAAGTTTTGATTACTGGTAATGTAAAATAAGTAATGTTTTCTCACCTTATTCTTAAACAGTATGTTGAACTCAATTTGTCGCTTTGACCCTATGGCGAAAATAATGATGCATACGAAAAAATGCTTATTGAAATACTAAGAAAGGGGACACATTTGCTGATGTCTATTGGAACCTTAAATAGGAATATATTGTTCAGTGTACACTGTATTTATGTAAAAGGTAGTTTTGGAAAACAGTGTTGTCAGGTAAAACTGATTAAAAATAATGTTTTCTTAAATTCAATAAATCATCTGACAGCGTTGTTATCAACCATTAACTGGAAGGTACAAAAATGGATGTAGGGTACCCGTACAGTATGATGAGAAA
>JAQGAO010005487.1:0-13531 GCA_034697705.1 Ommatoiulus sabulosus
GACGTCACTTCCGGTGGGTGGAACCACCCACCCAAACCACCACCCCTAAAGCGCCGAACGGGGGGTATGTACTACTGACAATTCCAGCAGTGAAACCTGGCGGACTACAAGGAGTTTTACCGGACTGTGTGCATTTCGGATGCCCCTTGGAGAACTACGAATGTGACGTTGAAACTCAAATTTGCAGAGCAGTTGTGGACGTTTAGCTAGCACACGTTATTGACATCTTGCATACCACATGCAAGAACATTCCAAGTTGATGGACACGTTAATACTAGCTG
The DNA here is from genome assembly GCA_034697705.1 of Ommatoiulus sabulosus. Taxonomy (NCBI): domain Eukaryota; kingdom Metazoa; phylum Arthropoda; class Diplopoda; order Julida; family Julidae; genus Ommatoiulus; species Ommatoiulus sabulosus. Next base: position 282 of record JAQGAO010005487.1, read on the forward strand.
CCATGCCTGCTTAAAAATTTAAATTGTAAATGTGATTAACTGAGTGCCTTTATTTTCGTGGATCTACTGAAGCATCGATAAAATGTATAAACTTACAAGTATTTTTCCCATTTAATGATATTGAGGTTGTACTTATAACTTATATATTCCTGAATAAAATCATCAATGTAGGCCTAATTCTTGTTATTATATTGTGGTTACCAATAAAATGCTAAAAATGCATTCACTGTATCGTGCCATTATCATAAAATATCACTAAAAATGTGCAAAACTTGGTAAAATATTTGAGCCCTAGCATAATTGTTAAATTAAATATTATTTATGGTTATTGGTCTAATTCGTAATTTAAAGTGGCGTTAGAATTAATATGACTTTAGAATATTAATGGTTGTTGTAGAGTGGACTAAACAACCCACGTACCGGCAACTTAATGGTGACCAAACACGTTAAAAATATGTGGAAGGGCACTAACACTTACTGTATTTACATAAAGAAGCTAATGGTAAGGTCAAATCCTTATGGCAAATCAGCATTTTTAAGCAGAAATTACACACTTTGGCACATGTCCTATATACCTGATACATTTATTTTCAAATAATTTTCCTGATATATTTTTTAGCTTCAAATATTCCAGTTATAAATAAACGTAATTGCCTTATGACCAACATAATTCACATTTTAGGACAGAATAAATGATGTAGGCTAATATCCAAACACGCGCAACGCATTATTTTTGTTGCAATATAAATTTTATAAAAACATGAATAAACCAACACGACATATTTGTGCAGTTAAGTGCCTCTGACGCAAAAACAATGCTTTAGTTAATCAATCAGGCTCTATCGACTCATAATTGTGTGGACAGTTGTAAAAAGTGAACAATGCATTCATAACTATATATGTAAAATGCTATGAAAAAGCATTATGTGAAACAATTTATGCAAACAACTGGCAATATCAACAAAAAGATACTACAGTATGTTCCTCCAAAAGTTACCTCAGTATCGACGTAGCTTAATATAACGACATTAGAAGTATTTCAATTCTTTGCAAGCATTTTTTAGAATTCCAGAATCTTCAATATTGCTACACATTTTAAAACTTGCTTGTATATATGGTTAATCATTACAAGCTAGAAAAACACTTCCGGTAAAGACACCCCACGTTTCTTGCTTAATCATAACCGACTGATTTTCCAGAAATTTAAATAAACGAGGTCCGGATTGCCATTCTATAGGCCTTCCTGTTTTTGTAAACCACGTGGCATTTCCTCTTAAACGCAATTAAAAGCTTATATAAATTGAAACTCGCTGATTAACAGAAATTGCCGCATTAATAGCTAGCAAGTGCCGAAGAAATTGTTTCCACTGTTCCAAGCCGCCATCTTTCTCCTGCAAATTTTGAATAATTAAACAACAGGAAAAGTGAAAATGATCATCATTCGTTGGTTTCTTAAAGTTTTGCCTCTCCTCGTCGTTTTGTTCAGCATTGGCATTCCGTGGAGCGAAGCAAGATTTAACCGTGTACCATACCATCGCCAAGAAGTGACATTCACATCTACAACAACACCATCGTTGAACTGGAATAACCGTGTCACAACTCATGCAAATCAAATTGATGAAACGACTAACAAAATACAACGTACGGGTAAGGGGCGAATTTTTTTTATGATGCCTAATTGTAGGAATCATGGATGCCCCACGGAAAATTTTGAATGTGATCTCGAAATCAACGTTTGCCGAGAGATTCAGTACGTTTAGGCCATGCACGTTTCGATCAGCATTAAAGAAGACCCAAAGCACGCAAGCCATTTACATACACGTTAAAACATGTTATATCACCAATTAAACTGCAGCCTGGCATCAAAGAAATATGTGCAACCCAACATTGGGGAATAAAATCGGATGCTTTGATCAGCTCAAAGTATGAACAATTCTTCTAGTTGAAGCTTCAAATTATTAAATTGTATTTGCTGAATTCAAAATGTTCAATTTGGGTAAATGTTCGCATTGATAAATCATGATGGAAATTAATGTCGTGCATGCGAATCGCATTTTTATTTTGTCGTTGCTAATAAAAAGTAAATAGTATGTTTCGCAATACCATATTATTCCATAAAAATACAATGTAGCATATATATGATAAGGATGCAAAAGAAAGACTGTCTATAAACATCTAGTGTCTTAATGTTTGGGGGGAAATTAAGGTAGGTGGTATTGCACCCTATTAAAATTACTTTATAGACTAGCCACTTGCTACGGCAAGGAGATTCAATAGTTAACCTAATACAAACTTACCAACATGCCAGAAGGGGCTGAGCCCCCTTAGAGCATTATCTTATGTGTTTTCTAACTCCCATATCAATTCCTGTTCAACTGTGTAAACAGATTTTACTCTAAATCAACAGATGTTTATAGTTAAGCAGCAGGAACATACTATGAAATTTATTCTATAAACCAAAAATTCTAAAAACGGACAATATTCCAATTATAAATCAACGGTTGGATTGTAATAATTTATTTCTTCTAGATTTATGGATAATTTTTTTATATTTTTACTCATTTTTTAAAAAAACGATAAACAATTGGGGATCATTCTATATTGATCTCCACAAAAATGTGATACAATGTACATTGGGCATCAATTGCGCACAGCGACCAACATTTGGCGTTTTTGACCCATGCAAAAAAAGTCTTTGGAAGATCATTATATCATGCACTTGAATGGTCTGTAATGATTTAAACAGTAAACGATTGCATATTAAAGTCAAATAAACGTTACATCGTTGTACCTATACAGAACATGTACACGTATATGTATGTACATTGTGTAGGCATGAGACGAAGTGTTAAGAAATGTAATATTGTATCTGTTTATTCATTGCGTTTTGACTATAACATAAAAGTCACATTGTAGAAAAGAAATAGTGATGCAATATCCCAAAACACAGACTGCATGATTGTTACAGCAAATGTAAAACACATGTCATGAAAGCCTTAATAAATCTATCCACCAAATTTATGTAGTGGGTGTCACTGATGAAATAAATGCGCTTTGACTCATCAATTCTATGAATTTGATAGTTCAACTGGAAAAATCTGGTATCACACGGAATTCTTTGATTTCTTTGATTTCAATGAAATCACGCAACGTGAAGGTACACGTTTGTCCAAACACAAAAACAAACATTACCAATATTGACTCTTAGTACCTTTTTTTTTTTTTTTTTTTGAAGATTCACCTCCGGCGGTACCTTTTATGGTTAATGAAAACCGATTACATTTCGAAAAAGTAATTGTGATTCAATAACTACATTGTAGAATACAAGCAAACATGGGTTGCTATAGGAACCCTGACTGAACGAGTACTGTAGTCATTTGTAAAGTATAAAGCCAGAGTAAAGAATCCGCTTTGCAACCTTTATCGATTCAGTATACTGAGCTATTATCAAAAATGAAAACTGTTTTTATTCGTGGAAATATCATTATGTTGCCAATTTTCGTTTTATTCTGCATTGGTGTTCTTTCCAGCGAGGGAAAGTATAGCCTACCTTCTATGACTCCACGACCATATCCATTGATGTTTGAAATATCAACAACCACATCTTTAGACAAGAAAAGCATCAACACCACTACAGCATCTAATCCAGTTGAAACGAAAAGAGAAATTGATGGATCAGCAACATCCACGACGATTAAATCAGACGGACTGTCTAAAGTGTTCCCAGATTGTGTGCACCACGGGTGTCCCTTGGAAAATTACGAATGTGATGTCGAAAACCACATCTGCAGATCAATTGTGGAGGCATAGAACTTTGAAGAGTTCCTCGCAAATTACAGTATGTTCTTAGCTGTGTTGACTATATATAACGGTTAGTTCTTACAAATCGTATACATGCACCCAAGATACGAGAGTTATGGAGATGTTATACATGCCATTCACAATCAAAAGTACTTTGTATCAACGTCAGTACATCACAATACCAACTTTTATTAATAACCTTAATTGACCATACATATATTGAATGCGTCTGACATCAAACAATACATCAACTAAATGTGAATATTTATCGTTTGGAATTTTCGTCAAATCCATTCACCAATGCCATATTGACCAAATCCCGCGACTCTTATATACGAAACAACTACATTATAAGGTTGGAACAAAAGTGCATGCCAAAATACAGTCATCAAAAATTGCTGGAACGACAAACATTCGAAGGATAGGCAATCTGAAATCAGTTGCTAAATTGTGTGCATCACGGATGTACATGTACATGGCATTTTTTTTTTTTTTTTTTTTTGTTAAGCGCGAAATTCGCGGAAATTTACACCATTGGAAAACCGGAATTACAATCAGATATGAATTTTCAATGAAGATAACCAATTGTAATTTTAAAATGGGGAAAGCTATCTTATTTCTTGATTAATTAAAACTATTCTTAAGGTCTGCTTTTCTCTATGACTGTAGCGCCTGCTAAATTGATTTTTTTTATATTTCTGTCGAGCAGTTGAAATTATATACCCCGTAAAACATTACCTACTATTTACTGCATATTACAAGAAGAATTTCAATCCTAGATGAAATCATATATAGAAATATAATGTACAGTATTTACAGGGTTTAAACCTTTCTCAATTGCAGGAGCCATGGATGCCCCAATGAAAATTACGAATGCGACGTCATAAATCATGTACTGTATGCAGAGAAACTTGGATGTTTAGCCATGATAAATAACCAACTTCTGATATTCCTTCAATAACATAAGTAGTTTTTGTGCAATCTATTTTACTTTTAACGTGACCAAATACAATTGTATCTTAATACACGTAATGTTAAACATTTTGAGGGACACTATTTTTTAAAGTAGGATTATAAACAAGATTTATTTATTCCCCTACGATGGCTCCCTGCATGCCAGGGTACCATCGGATTGACCCCAGAAAACCCTTACTGTACGAAAAACGTCGACGACACCACATTGGACGAAATCATCGGCAGCATGGCCATCAAGAATGAAGCAGCCCTGGTAATTAATATTTAAAAATGATATTTCATATCATGATCATATTGGAATATTTCCATGACATCATGACAATTAAGTAGACTTTGAAATCAGCGCCTTCTAAATTCTCCATCCTAGCTAAAAGCAAATACAGCTATTCCCTGTATATCTTCATTACTATAGCGCTTCGATTAGTCACTTTCATTTACCAAACTTCTCACAAACAGTCTCTGCGATATGCCAATCTAAAATCATTCGCGTCGCACTTCAAATAAATACTAAACAAACAATTTCAAACGAAAATCCCCGATTGGAACCTCATCCTTTCATCGTTTCTTCATACGCCTTAGTAGCGACACAGGTCAAGGTCACGGCCCGATTTTCATTAAAATGTATTCCTAAACGCGTTTAAGAGGTCACCCACGTGCATCTGCGCAGCAATATGAGTTCATCAAATTCTGAGACTCTGAGTCATTTGTTTTTGTACGTATTGGGCAACTAGCAGGAAGCGAGAGTACAATCATCAAGTTGTTCTACAGACGTAAAGCTTTTCGATTTCAAACAAAGCTTGGATACACTACTTTCGCAAGGTGGATTTATTAGCTGGATACATGAACTGAAAGATAAAAAGGAAGAAATGGCTTCCGCAACAACCACCATCATCGTCTGTGCATTGTGTTTGTGTTCAATACTGACGGCAGTGACGTCAGCGAAGCTCTACAAGGGTTTGGTGATTGCCAGTTCTCATGAAAACGAAGCAGAAGCCATTGGTGCACCTGTTCCGGAACAGGATCCGCAGAATGTGGCCACAAGGGTGGTCACCTCACGAAGTTTGCAAATCATGCAGCCTAGGTTGAACGACTTCAATATGACAATTGTGTAAAACACAAAGTAACCGTATAACAGATCAAGATTGTTTTCGAACTTTTGATATCACAATTTAACTGTTTTACGTTCGACTTCTTCAACGGATCACAAATCATGACATCTTTGGTTGGATTTGTTTCTCAGCCAACCTTTCGAACTTTGGACGTTGAAAACTGTTTTTATTATTTTGAAAATTTTGTATTTGTACATGTAACTTTCGTATTAAGATTATATTAGAATGTTCCAAAAACCCACGTCACCTGAACCTCTTGCCAAAAACCGACCTGATATTATACTTTTAAAATGCAGCACCTTGTATTTCTAGCAAAGTACTGTACATGTAAACTGAACTTAAAGCTGGCTGCGCCAATCGTAAAATATATGCTTTTAACCTTAGATCTTAGCAATCAAGTAGTGAATGGACTTGATGGGCATTAATCTTAATAGACATTTAATTTTTTTGATGAAACCGGTAATTTTCACTTTTTATCGTTTATGCTGACCCAAAATCGATGTTACTTATGGAGAATTAAATGCAATAATTAATAATTTAGGGTATCAGGTACCGTTATTATACATGTATCCTTTATGGTAAAATTATCCCATACATTGTAAATGTATAAAATCTTGACTTGTTATTTCTCCTACTTTATAGATTATAGGGAAATATTTTACAAAATATTGCAGTTGTGCCATTTTTTGGGTTATTGAGGAGCTATAGACACCATGTTTCCTGTGATATGAATGCATTGGTTTGACTATTTTCATAAATATCATAATTGGATTTACGACCTGACATGCTTATAGCATTTTTATACTGTGTTATCAAATTCTTAACGGTTATTTAAAAAACGATTAATTCGAAAACATGTTCCCACTTGCGTTATTGAGGTTATTTTACGCAATATATTATTAACTAGTTTTGCATGTCCCATTTCTGTATTTACTCAGCATCAATTACACCAAAATACTTCACATGAAATGTATGATGTATACAAGGTACTCCATATTACGCTTAATACATGATGCACCTGAAACCGAAAATGCAAATGAAACAGCGCTCATGGCTTCATATAAAATCATTCTATGCGTAACCCAAATCAATAAAGAAATTCTAAATATATATATATATACTCCGTTTTACGTTTCGTATTATACAATTTTAATGTATTGTTGAGAGGATTGTTACAAGTTTTAAGAAGCACTGGTTTAGGGAACCTGAAAGGGCGATCTATACAATTATCTTTGTGGTAAGATTAATATAAAAATATCGTCTCAAAAGATCAGAGATGTGAACTAAAACTCGGTGCATTGACATAATTGTTGACATCCAACGCTTTTTTTTGTGTCAATTAGTCTTTAAAAGAAATCATAGCACTTTTACTTGGCAATTCTCCAGTTGAGCTCATTTTTTCCCTAAATGGGTCAAAGACACCATTAATAAAATAAATTTAATTTATGAAAACATTATAAATATTGTTCTGAGAAGCTGTCCTTGTTATCCTTGACGCAGACCGGAGACAAACATGATGTGAAAAAATAGATGTGAAAATAATGTTTACTACAAATGTTGTTTTACATTTTTGGGTTTAATTTTCAGCTCACTTCGGAAAAATTAATAATCCCTTAATTAATTGAAAAATAATAATCATTGTAGTACAAAAAAACATTTTTAAAAATCAAATTTAACACATATGTATTTTTAATATACTGCAATGGGTACTCAGATATATAAGTTTCACGAATTGGCAGTCGTGAAGCCACTAGAGCAAAATTGGCAAGACAATTAGTTTAAATAAAATCACTCAATGTTATTTTTGTGTTTAAATGTATTACTTTCGCACACTTGAATTCACGACTGTCCAAAAGTGCAATTCGTAAAGCTCCTGTCTGAGTAACCCTGATAAGGGGATTGTATTAGTGGGTTTGTTTTCTCTTTAGATGTCAAAAAGAAAATGTTTGCCAAGTAGGTTTAGAAAATAATTTGCGATACAGCTAGTGTTATCGTAAGGAAGGAAATACGTTTCCAGCTATATATGTGCCAATTCTTCCCCATGAGTAGGCCTATAACCCTAGCATTATAAAGCTTACTTTAATGCGGGGGCGTTACCGCGCATTTAGAAATATTCTATGACATTTAAACAAAGTATACGTCTGTCAGCTTCTTGCAGGAAACGTGACGACGAAAAGGCAAATCCCATCCCTAAAACATCGACGCGCACCTTTTAAACAATAAAACATTTCCAGAATGAAGTGGCAAATAATCAAGCCTTCACATTTCGTGGTAAGGAATGAATTTGCATAATTAAATCGAAGGAAAATTTAATAATTATTGCATATTACTGGTAACTTGAATAAACAACTTCTGATCATTCAGGTGATAAACAACAGAGCACCAACTGCTACAGTATATATGTATACTTCAAAAAAGATGTGGGCAATGACTATGTAATATTTCATGGCTTGAGTAATTAGTAGAAACGAATTGCGCAGCACGTATTCAGACACCTTTTCCTCAAGTATTATTTGCGTCTTGGCACGTAACCTTTTGTCTTGTTATAATATAATCATCGGAAACTACTGGTAAACGACATTTTTTACATGTACATGTAATAAAACCGTGCATGCTGGTCAAGCCTTTTCTGCATAAATGGTTTCACAAATTAATAATTACTTTTTGACATACAGTATTAAGTGGAATATACATGTACTTGTGTTCTTGGACTAATTGTAATGTGTCTATGCAATAGTTACTGTAATGTATAGTATATACATGAACATTACTGATTTAATGTACTAATTTTCCAAGAGAAATGTTCTTAAGTTTTGATCAGTTACATGGCTTCCTCCATGTTGTTTTAAGACGAATTGCTCTCCGTTTATTTCTGTCAGCTAGTACAAGAATATGAAAATACATACTTTTAAATCGCACATTCAGTTGGTGTATGTGTATATTGTAATTGCACCTATTTTTGGTACTAATATATCTTTGCAAATCTAAGTTACTTGAACGTTGTTACGCTAGAGCGTATAAAATTTGTTCTATGGGAAAAAAAACTGATTGAAAAGCGATGGAAACTGAACATAACTGAAATTAATGGTAAACTGTCAGTAAATACCAGATTTCCTGATTTTCAATCCGAATTTTTGTACATGTATATTTGAAACAAACAAAATTAGTTTACAACCAGTATATTTTTATAAAGGAAAATTAATAGGTTTTATAAAACTAAGTTCTTTTTAACATTATATGAGATCAAATATCTGCCAATTTAAGGGATAAATGTTTGTATCAGAGTAAATATAGTTGTTCTTGAAACTAGATGCGTTTTCCCTTCATTTTTTTTATTTTCCATCAAGAGAATATAAAATTGTATATTATACTTTCTCATGGCATTTCTGTACTCCATGGAGCTATACTCACGCAAAATGGTGCATGCTATTAATTAAAATCATTCTAGCAAGTTTAATAAGGGAATGAGTGTTCTTGAAAGAACAAACACTGAAGTAGTTCGAAATACCTTTTATCTAAATACCTTTTAGACTGAATGGATAATAACTTTGTAATAATAATAATAAATACAGTCCCCCTAAAGAAAAAAAAATGATAGCAAACTGATGGAAAGTGATCTTAAACTATGAAAATCGATAATAATTTGGTAATAAATTGACATTCGTATAATACGCTCGTATATGCAACTAATATGAACAAAACTGTTTGCAAACTGGTTATATCTGAAGCAAGTTCTGAAACAGTTTAGAGAGATGAGTAGAGAAATTTCGGAGCACCTGAAAATGCTCCAAGAAGGAGGAATGAGTTGAGTCATAATAAAATAATATAATCGAGATCACATACCTTGTATGTTATTGTTACATTATTGAAGCAAATAACCTCATTCGAAATCAGTTTTTCCATAAGGGACTGCAATTGAAATATTTTAACTTAAGATACGCATATTTTTTCTAAAAAAATTAATGTACAATTCCTTGCTACTGTAAATGACATTCGTACCCACATCGAAAAAAAAGCTTTAGAAATATATTTTTAGAAATGTATCATTGTAATAATAAATGTATTTTAAAATACATTGTTAAAAAACAAATGTATTTTTAGGTTAAAAATATATTTTAAAAGTTATTTAAAATATGTATAGATTGTAACATCCAAAAATATATTTTACAAAACATGCAAAGAAATGTAAATTTAATGCATTTTTTAAAAAAATATATCATTGTAAATACATTGTAAATCTATTTTGCCTTAAAAAAATGTATTTTAAATGTATCACAAGGTATTTTTATTTAGAAGTATATATACTTCTAAATGAAAATATATAAGATACATGTATATGCAACATCAAAAACCGAACTTGTTGAAAGCTCTTTCAAACAAACAGCGTCTTTTTCACAAGTTTAAATTGTATACCAGAAGAAGAATAGAATAGCTCTCAAAGGGTAACCCTTCTAAAGTAGTGTTAAATTATTTGGTGTCATTATTGCAGAAGTTTATTTGAAAGAAGGATTTAACAGGATTCCGCGTAGAAATCCTTACAGGGAATTCACGATTGAGCAAGATCGAAGGGAAAGTAAGAGTTGCACCCCATCAATGGTGGCAATACCACCCACCTCGTTCTAAAAATAGAATAGCTCATCTTTCGTAGGTGTTCCAGTCCCTCCGACGACGTTGTCATCGCAGCTTCCAAGAGGCTGACCCTGGGGTGCCATCCTGTTGTGGCCGGAATCCCCAAACTCCCCTCGCAATTCGGCTTAACTCAGGCGTACTTTTGCTAATCGCCGCAATTACCTAGCTGACGCACCGTCGCGCAATCTAGGGAATCCCGACGGCGAAATCGCACCTGTCGTGAGCAGCGAGTTCGTACTTTTTGCCCTTTACCAGCCAGGCACTGGCACCAACGCGTGCCGAAAGATTCTCGCAGCCCAGATATTGCATGGCACTTTCCTTTGAAACGTCACCTTGCCCAATCACGCCTCGTCACGACGCTCCAGCGTCCGAGGAGGGGTTGTGTCGTCACTAGCGCCAACCGCCATCCGGGAACCCGGTTGAACGGTGCGAAACTGCCGTGTTTAAAAACCCACTGGCTGAAACCATATTGCAGCAATTACGACCAAGGACAGCCAGTGATCGTTCAATTTCGAACAAGTTCAAAAAGTGCAACAGACGGGGAAAGTCGACCCAATCTCGCTCTCTCGTGGTGCTCCAATAACGTCTCTCTTGCAGTCATCATGTCTTCGATGTGCGGTCATTGCGTTGCATTGTTGGTTTTGGTGGCCTGCTGCCTGATGGCCATCCACGGCCTGCCTTGGCGCCGAGGGCATGACGGCCACGACCGGATTATCTTCGGCCACGACGAGGCCCCCAAGGTGTTCCCGACCATGAAACCGGAAGTGACGACACCCGACACCAAGATCATCTTCCGGAGCGACGACCAGGAGCTAACGACCATCACCCCCATCAAGCTAACGACCATCACCTCCATCGACCTGTCCAACAGCACGGATGTGGCAAATATCACAGAAACTTTGGACGTTAAGGCTATCCTTCCAAATTGCGTCAACCACGGATGCCCCTTGGAGGGTTACGAGTGCGACGACACGACGAATACGTGTAGACAACTATTGGAAGTCTAAGTGCAAGACTGGACGTCGACGTGGCAAGGTTCCCTTTGTGAGCATGCAAGCTGATTCTACTGTACAAAGATGCATCTTATTAAACCATACAATAGCCATAGAAAAATTAACCCTTCTGGAAATCCCTAAGGATTTCAAAGGATATGAACATGACAATGGCCTTTGAAAAATGGATCTTTCTGGCTGTGCTAAAGGACCTTGGAAGATACACGTAGATCATTCAAAACAAGTCAGTTTACAGTGAAGGATGGATCTTCTGAATCGGCCATTATCCATAGAAAAGGAATCTCCCTGATACATGCCAGTGGCCCCAGAAAAATCGATTATTTTTTCCGATCCTTCCCGTAGCTTCAACAACATGGATTTACCTGATTCTGCAAGTAGCCATTAAAAAGTGGATCTTTCTAAACCGTTGTGTTACGGTATTCCAGAATATATTTCATATCAATTAACATTAACATGAAAGCAATATATATTCAAGACATCAGAAGTGACAGTAATCTTTGAACCCCAGTGCAGCAATCCCGCTTCTACAGGTAGCCGTGCGTGATACGAAACCACCGAATTTGTGAGAAAAAACAAGAATGCACAGAGCATCATTCCACATGCATGCAAATAGTGTTTCAATGCAAACAGACGAACTGAGTGATTTTGATACGACAAAGAATATCAGACATGGTTGTCTGAAAAGTTACTTCCTATTTTGTTACAGTTTATTACTTATATAGCTTTAAAGAAAGTATTTAATTGATGTGTGATAGATTTAATGCAAACACCTGCAACACCTTCGATGATTTTCATCACTGCGGGAATTTGCTTTATAACTTTAGTAAGAAGACGATAATTTTTGTATCTTGCACCATATACAAGCATATACAAGTATATAAGATTAACAAAGATTCCCACGAGTTTATACCGTATGTGAAAATAATATGGCACAGATCTTTTCCGCGTGACATTTTTAATATAAACAACCCATCAAATATGATAGTATACATGTATTTAACACCTTAAAAACGAAATATGTTATGATATTGGACAAAATTAAATCTGGATTTATTTTAGCTAGTTTTCGTTTCATTAACTCTGGACAGAAATCGAAAGTTTTTAAAAGTAAATTAAAGTTTCAAAAGTTTTCAAACTTAACGACCCTTTAAGTCTAGGCCGTGCAATTACAAACATCTGTAAGTTATTAAATAACCTGCGTGTTGTTTACTATGAATATGTCTAGCACGAAACTCCAAAATCTTTAAAAATTCGCTTTTTTGTAGCCTACTTTTTGTTATTGCTTCTTAGCATAAGGTGATATTAAAAATGTATTTAATTTGAAACAAACTGTTTCATTTTAATCGCGTTCTTTTAAAAATTCATTAGTTTTTTTTTCATGTTGGCGTTATACAAACCCATACTTACAAATGCATTTGATATTTCATTCACGTATTATTGTCATTTTTCAAAAGTAAACTTTATTCCTGCTATTTTTAATCCAATTGACGTCAATCTTGTATACTCGTGACCACTTAGCAAGCAACTATTTTGCATAGGATCTATCATGCAATTTTTTCGTTGATTTGACCAAAATGGATTAAGCCTACATGTACAAACAAATTAACTTCCTTATACTTGTATTATACCAGCTGCAGGTGGCACACGCAAATCCTCACGCCTCCGACCTTGAGAAACATAACCTGAATCAGGTTTTGCATTGGATTCGGCCTAGAAAAACCCC
>JAQGAO010005488.1:0-13530 GCA_034697705.1 Ommatoiulus sabulosus
TGGTGAAAAATGTTTACCTTAGTTCACTCTAACACCAGTTTGAGTTTGTACCATGAGTTCAAAAACACCCTGTATACTATACAATCAGTTAAATTCAACTCTGTACACGATACATTCAATTCTGTATTCGATTCATTGAATTGTAAAGTCTGATAGAATCTTGTTTATTTCTTGTAAAAAATATTGTACAAACGCATCTGCATTATTAATGTGCTAAACTACTGTATTTTAGTTAACCAAATAGTTTCTTGTCTTTAGAACTACATTACGCTGTACGTATCAATTCATCAACTTTTAAAACTTTGATAAATTAATATTTTTTTATATAAATTCTAGCATATATGTAGATATATTGAGAATTGTGTAGGCCTACTTAGGGACATCTGGTAGGAATATTTCAGCGAATTGATAAAATGTTCTATATGCATAAATACGAGCGTAAATAGATGGTAAATTGTATACTTGGGGACATTTGTTAATGTACCTTCATTACATTATCACATATATTAAAGTATTAAGTTAATAGAGCTTCAATACACTTATAAAAATAGTGTGAACATAATTTTTACACGTTAATAAAAATCATTTAATTAATCATTTAATAAACATGGAATTATATTGAATATCCAGGCCACGGCACATATAATATAACTATAATATAACTATAGTTTATATTATGTAAAAATCAACTTTTATTTAATTTAGTGTTGAATAATATATTATTTGCTTTGCCTAAAATGGACAGATTTATATTTCTTCGTAAATATGCGAATCTGTATACTTGTGGGATTCCTCAGGTTTAGGGATAAGATCAGGATACTCTTTCATTTCAAGCGGTGGGTGCAGTGGCGCCATCTCGGTGGGCATCGGAATCATGTAGGTGGCGCGAGGATCGTATCCGAAATTTATCACCACCTTGGGGTTCCTGCTATTGCGTCGAACCTCACGTTTGTCTTTGACTTGCTTTCTGCAATATAAAAAACAGAAATTTTTAATCATTTTGAAATTTATTTTGGTAAAGCTCCAGTTCGATTCATATATTCTAATACAGTATTTGGAAAAAAACAAAAAAACAATTATCTTCTTTGAAAAATTTAGCAGTTTTTTTGAATTTGAAAATTTTAGACAACAAATCGCAAACTGTACAAAAAAACGGTACGATTTTAATCGTATATCGTTTTTCAAAAATAAAAAAAAAATGAAATTCTCAAATTTTTGAAAAAAAAATGAGGACAAAATCTTGTGACATATAGCATTTTATAGCTAAAAATAATCGCAAATTTTTAAAACAAAATTCTTCATTTTTAAAAAAAAAATCGTAAATTTTAAAATTAAATTCACATATTTTTCACAAACGAATCGCAAGTTTTAAAATAAAACTGCAATTTTTCAAAAAAAAGAATGTTAATTTTTAAACCAAAATTCTCAAATTTTCCAAGAATGAATCGCAAATTTTGAAATAAAATTCGCACTTTTTTGCACAAAATTCTCTGATGGCATTTCTCAAATGTTTACTTTAAAAATAAATTCTCGAAAAAATATGGTAAAGGTAAAATGTAGCGCCTTCCTACCCATCGGCGCCCAGGTACGTGCAGCCCATCCCTGATTCTAATCTCGTTACACTACTGCTCAATTGTATAGCTCCGAAAGCTTTTCATTCAAATTATTATATTACCCATTTTCAGTAATTATCATAAACATTTTATTAACATCTTGTTTTGGTAGGAGTATTCTCAAATGTTTGCTTTATGCCTACATAAATTTATTCGATAAGTTGTAATGTTTTGAAAGTCTGCATTCTTCTCAAAATAATTAGCATATCCATGTCATAAACTTGACAATATTTTTTATTATAAAAACAAATAAATAGAAAAAGCCAAATGGTGAACCATTAAGTTACCTTAGAATTTATAATGTACGTTACTCTCGTTTTCCCCAATGTACATTTGTATTAAGTCAAGATAAAATATAAAAAATATATTGTTCAATGATAATTATAGTTTATATTATCTCCACCCATGATAAGACCCTTAAGATATTGGCATCAGTACGAACAAGTTACAATAAATAAAGATACATGTACATACAACTTTAACTCTTTTAACAACTTTTTCAACTACTGTATTATATTATTTTTCAAACACACCAACATACATGTATTAACGGTTTCTAGAACTTGCATATCATTACTCGTATCACAAAATCGTTCACATCTCATTGTAAAAGGGTGGTATTTTAAACAAAAAATCAAAATATTAAATTGGAACCTCGTTAAGAAGAACCTGCTTAACGAGTAAAGAATTTCATCAAAATTTCGATGAAACTTCAATTGTTATAGTTGGAGTCGTGTTTTATCCGACTTCCGATAATGCGAACTACGGTTTAAACGAACAAATGCTGAGATTCGTCTTAACGAGGTTTGACTGTGTATTAACTGTTTTATGGGGGAAAATATCTTATAAAAATTCTTTTAAAAATAATAACATTATTTAGTTCGTATCTTCTGGATTTGTTAAATTTAATCACTTTTATAGTTTCATTGACTTTTGATGGTGGAAGGCTACATTTTTTCAGTTCAAAATGGCGGCTTTTAAGCTTCTGATTCTAGTTTATTAGAATCGTCCCCTAGAGTGACATTAAGATAGGTCCCATCGTCCGTCCCGGGGCTAGGGGGTTCACTGGGCAGTTTAGGAGGTCCGTCCATGGGACTGTCGTCGTCGTGGTCATCCGATGGGTCATTTCCGTGGCCATCTACAGTTTCGTAAAAGTGCGGTTCCGCGTAAATGTGAGACTCTGGATCTCTTCTCCAAGATCCAGTTTTTTGGCGTAATTCGAAGGGACGAGGGGGAAGAAATGGGTTGTAAGGGGATGGGGAATACACCGGTGGGTTCAGTGGCGCCCTCTCCGTGGGCATGGGTATCATGTAGGGGTCGTAGTCACGTTTTTTGGGCCTATTATCGGAGGTTGCTCGGTTCAGCGTTTCGATGTCAGGAAGTTCTTCGGCGTACTCTTCCTTTATTTTTTTTCTGCGAAAAAGAAATAAGACTCCGTAAGTGAAACGTCAAATTTGTTGTGAGATTCAGGCAAAATATTGCGAAGTTTCATCGTATTTTCATCAATTGGTTAGCCTATGTAGGGTTATAGTTATTTGAAGGAAATTTTGCTATACCTAAATTTCACAGTTCGTGCAAATTCCAGAGAATGTACAAATTCCTCTTAACCAAAAGTGAAATTTTAACCACGTGGGTGTTTAGCGTTTCACCCTCTGGGAATTTTTTTCCGAAAGAATATACTCTTAGGCTTGAAATTAAATATTTTCAATATTTTTTTCCCTTTAAATAACAAAGAAAAATAGCCAGGTTTGGCGATTTCATATTTTCTAATTTCCCAGACGTTAATTAATAATTTTATTTTTTAAAAAAAACTGATAATACTGTAAAATGAAAATTCGCAAAAGAATATGAAAATGTGTTTGCTTCAAAAATTGTACAATTGTCTTAAACGAAGTTTGAAAAACTTTCAAAATAGTCTAATGAAAATTTTAAAAATTTGGAAAAATTGACCAAGGGTAAATTAATTTTCCAATGTTGATTTCGAATATATTGAGAATTTTACAAAATTAAGAGAGGAACATATTGAGAATTCTGGTAAATCAACTTCGTAAAACGTTACAAACTGTGAATTAGCCTCGGAAAATATAAACAATTTTGTAAAATTTAACCTAAAAACAACCTTTATAAAAAATTTACGTGAAGCCAATATTAGAAAACAAAATTTAAATTTACACGAACTGTGTATATATACAGTATATGTAGTTTTTTCTGGCGACCCCCTTTTCCTCGGCGCCCTGATGTAGTCCACCCCCTGCCACCCGAAATTTAGAAAGTTTCGAAATGAAGGCTTGTGAAGCAAATAAAGACTTATTATCAGCATCATTCATTTAGGACCATGACATTTTCATCAGCTGAAAATTAATGGGGCGGGGGAGTATTTGACAAATTCTGGGTAACAATTTGACGTTATCACTTAAGGTCTCTTTGGAAATTGATCGATTTCGACAGACGCGTAACCCTGATTATCATTTATATATTGAAAATAATTCTGAATTTTTAATTAACTAAATAATTTGAGCGTCAAGTTTGCTTTAAGGAATTGAATTGGGAGCAGTTGTTTGCTGTCATTGTTAGGTCTGATATCCTAACTCGCTGTAAACGATTAATGTACATTACGTGTAATAAATTGGGAATTATATTACTTACCTAAGTCTCCAAACAACTATTGCCAGAACTATGATTGCCACGATTAAGATAGCTCCAAATATTCCTCCTACCAATGCTACGATATTTCTTGTTGTGCCTGTTGAAAAACAAAATGTATACAAAATATTTTTTTAATTTGATGTACTAATTATTATATTAAGAACCTTTTAAATTGGAGGGTGTGAATTCTTTTTGATTTATGTTTTCACAAATCATGAATCAAAAGAGTTGATAACAAATTTTCAGATGTACTCATTTAATTCGCACCTAGCTTTTTCGACTGTTTTAGACGATTTATCGGATTCATACGCGTAATTAACTCTGTGTGATTTCTGATAAAATCGATTGATTCATTTTGAACACTTGAATAGCACTTTGAAGATATGCTTAAATACTTTTCAAACATACTGCTATGCTTACGAGTGTAGTACCGACCAACGCAACGTGTCAGCTTCTTGAAAATATTGCTGAAACTCGGAACATCTGTTACTGATGCAAGTTTCCGCAATCAGCTAGTTTAAAAAAAAAACAAAAAACGTTCGGACATATGACTCGGACGTTAAACATGGCGTGCATTTCTGCTCCTAACATGCCTTCAAAAGTTAAAAAACGCTGCTATCCTCGGAGTCCATCTTTGCTTTTAAATTTTAAGCATGTGCAATTTTTAAAAGCATACAGTATCTTATCATGTTGAAATATGTTCAGGAATGATGAAAGAATTTTCCCAACAAATTTCATTGAAATTCACACCGCGTTTTTTAAAAACGTTTCTATTTCAAGATGTGTTAAAATACTTTTCAAATAATTTTAATACACTTACTTCTCAATTGGAAGGTGGTCTCTGACGATGGTAGGAGTTTGCCTACCGTATTTCCAGCCATGCACATGTAGGCTCCTTCGTGGCTGTAAGTGGCCGATTCGATGATGTAATTGATGGTTTCACTTTTGATTTCCCAATTTTCTGCGTCTCCTCTTTTGTAGAGCCACTCGTATTTCGGGGGTGGGTTACCATCAGCGACGCATAAGAATTCGTAACCGGATCCTTCGTCTACGACAACGGCGCTGGGCGCCAAATTTTCCACCTTCGTAGTTTCATCTTTTGAATTAAAAATAACAGCATAATTAACGAAATTGGCCCACTCGATTGCTCAACCATTGCTGGTAACAACTGTAAATTCAAAAAGTTTCGTGGGAACATTTGCATCAACATTGCATTATAAAAAATTAAATTTTGAAACATTTCTTCAACCTCATTTGCATGCAGCGGCAACAATGCGCTGTCATTCAGTGTCAGACTTCCGGTTCATTGGCAAGCGTAATGACACAAACAGGAAGTTTATGTACAGGTTGATCGACGTAACGTGTTGCCATTTTTCCCGCAGTTAAACTTTTAATAAATAGTTTTGTTCTAGGGAAGTTCAAATATGACCTCATGATGATGGTACCCAAAGTATGTTCTGTAAATGTCACATCATAGAATACTTTTGCCGTCGTAGAAATTTAAATAACCTAAAAATCACGTCATTTTTAGACGCGTTTCTAAGTGGTCATTTTTTGAGCGAAAAATGACATTATTTTATATTTTTAGTGTTCATTTTTTGAGCGAAAAATGACCTCAATTTATGATGTTTTGAGTGGTCGTGTTTTGGGACAAATGAAATGACGTAATTTTTCGGGTAATTAACGTCATTATTGGAAACTGACCAAAAATGACGAGGTAATGAAGTCATTGTTTGCGTATTTCAATATTTGAAACACGTTGGTATAAAAACAGCGATTCACGACTGCCAACCAACGTACGATTCGTGAATCTTCCGTCTGAGTATTCCCTTAATTTAACGACAAAATTATTCCAGAAATTACCAAATTAAAATACTTACATTTGACGCTTATTCTAATGTCCACGAAGACGGACGTATCGTTCATGGTCTTATGATGCATGCTACATCGCAATATTTTGCCATCGTCTTCCGTTTTGAAATTGATCTCTAGTTCGTTGGTTCTTTTGTAAGTCTTATTATTATCCTCGATTTCAGTTTTTTCGTGAGTCGATTTCAAAGCCAAATTGTCGAGCGTCCATGTCAGTTCGGCTGCTGGATTTCCACCGCTGGATTCACACGTGAAATCCTCAGAATCATTTGCACTAACCGTCAAGTTCGTATTTATCGCGATGTTGACATCGTCGTACTCGATGGTCGGTGGTGTCGGAGTTTCTGCAAAAATAAAAAATAAGACTTTCTCTCCGAAAATAACTTGTTGGTGGACAAGGTATTTTCTTAAAGTTTTGGCCTCAGTATCCTATAATGTTTATCCTATTTGTAGGATTCAATTCTCCTTACGTATAGGAGCATTCTCCTGAAAATGGGCGAGACCCCCTTACCATATAGCATTTGTTTGCTGACTGTTGGGTACTGAGTTGAATTGAAAATTGAATCGAATACATCGTGACATACATGTTTTCTAAAATTTCTTTATTTTTCACCTGTCTCTCAAAGTCATCGTATTTTTTGTTTTTTCTTAAGATTTTACAAACACGGAAAACTTCGCGATATATTTACTGATAATTCAAAGAATATATTCATTATTCGAAATTAATTTAGCAGCATAGGAGGCGTATATTACTGCATGGTCTTATGTTATATTTTACGTAAACAACTTATTGGTGTACGAAGTATTTTCTTAAAATATTGACCTTATTATCCTAATATTTCTCCTATTTTTACATTCTGAAATATATATTTTCTTAACATTTTTCACTTTTTTCTCAAATGTCGTCAGGTTTTCTGAATTTTTTACAGATTTTACAAATACGTAAAACTTTGAAAAATATTTGCTGATATTTCAAATATTTCAATATTGGAATATTCGAGTATTATGATACAACTACTGAATGGTGTACCGAATGCTGAATTGTTTCCATACACAAAGTTAAATCTTGGAATCATAGCCGAGCTTTGGTGTTTTCAAAGCAAAGAACTACCAAATATTAAAACTATGAAATTTTCATTTTTTTTTTACAATATTCAGTCAGTAGGCCTATATGTGTGTCCTGAACCCAGTTTCTTATGATTTTTTGTAGATAACGAATGGAAACAATTAGGAATTGGCAAGTTTGAATTTGTTAAATTTACCACTCGTTAGTTTGCCATGGCAGGCTGATGAAGCCAATTATCGACTTATAAGATGTTGACCCAAAATCGATGTATTTCTTAAGTTTTTTTTTGTTTTGGAGTTGTTCCATTGAACTGGTATTGGCTCAGACTGCGTCAACTATCAGACAATTGCTGTCCACCCACTATACAATTGTAGATTGACTATAGACACGCGGTTCGGTTAACTCTTTAATGAATTATTCATCAAGGACGTTCCGCGTGGTTCAAAGGCGTTCTGCTAAGGCAGCTGCTAAGTTCAAAATCAAATCGTGATTCGTTAAAATAGCTGAAAGCGAAAAAGGATTGGTTTTGCCTCGCAACTGACAAGTGCGCTACTGGAATCCAACAACTAATTTCAAATACTGGTTGCAAAATATCTCACGCTTGTAAAAGATTTAATTTGTAAGTAGACCAACTCGAAAATAGGGTGAGATTTGATGTCAGGTGAACTCGATATTATGAGACGGGCATGCGTCGAGATGTTTTGTTTCGAACAACAGTTCATGTTCAACATTTTCATGATTTTGAAGTTCTGGATGTTTCTTATTTGTTTAATAATAGAATGGATCTAAAAACTTGGATTAATTGTAGCCTACCTATACGTTGTACATTCAAACCAAAACACCAGAACATTCCGATGGACTTGTTTTTGAAAGCATTTGTTTGATATTCTCGGTGTATATAAAATATTTCCTTATTAAGAAAATTTATTTAATATTTATACGAACGCAATTATACGTATAAAAAGTTTGAAGATGAATTGAATATCGGCAGAATCACAAGATATACTCCAAATAACGAAAATATATTAAGAATTACATACTTATTTAATCTTTTAATAATATATTCGATCCCGCCTAATAATCTTTTATTTTATCTTTCAATCATTTTATTTTCCCTTTTCTTTCAAACAAATTTATTTTTTCTCTCCGTTATTTATTTTATTTTTTTCTTCAAAATAAAAGGAGAAATGGAAAATTTTATAAAGTTTGAGAGTACGAAAGTAATTTTATGAAATTGTAATTACTGTAGCATATACTTACTGTAAACTGTAAGTTTTGCTGGTCTTGATTGCTCTCCATCCGTTTGTTCCATGCTTGCAGGAAGTTGACAAATCCATTGCGCGTCATCGTACGTTAAGTTTGCACTCACGATTTTAATGCTGCAATTTCCCTTTTGATATTCACCGATCCATTCGTATAATCCTAATGTTTCTCCCGCCATGATGGAAGTTTTGTCCCTGGCCCAAAAACATAGCGTCGTGGACGAAGATTTTGGTGGGACGCTGAACTGACAATAGAGGAATGCTGGGTCCCCTTCGTAAACTACGGTGTTACTCGGTTGAATGACTATTGCCCCGCGAACACCGCTCACTAAGATCGAAAATAATGAATTGGGATTAATTAAAATGCAATTTGTTTAACCAGTTCCGTGCATTGTGTATACGTTTTATATTATCAGATCAGTGGTTAGGCCTTGGTGTATTTTTTGAAAGATAACTGCTTATCTTTATTTATCAATGCCCGAACAACGATCATGATACATTTTGTTGTGTGTGCACTTTGGGCTGGATCAATTGCGGTTAGAACAACGTTGCAAATCGAAATAGTTGATGTAGTGAATCACAATTGCATTTTAGGGGTTTGTTCTGTTTACCATTTGTCACCGCTTCCCAAAAATCAAATCAAACTTGTAAGGGGATCCCTAAAAGGCATCGCGTTTGGTGTATTGTCATTATGGGTTTATTTGACGCTATACATTTTAATGTTAGATTTTAAGCTGACAAAACCAGGAAAATATTATATTCAAACATTAAATAACTTCATAATCTGGAATACAGTATATTACCAATTGTAAGAAAAATGAGATATAGTGCATAATGTAATGCTATTGTGATTATTTTGTTATACAAATGATTTGTTATACATGTACATGTAAATGTTTTTAGTTACATTTGTATATATACAGTATATATATATATATACGGATAATATAAATGTGAGTGATGTTCACACATACCAAATTTCTGTAAACGGTAATATTTAAAACATTTACAAATAAACTATATTAATTTTATTACATGTATTTATTTTTCTTTGTATGAAAGCGTCTATATATTTCATATTAACTTTTATTTCATATTACTTTTAAATTAATTGTATATTTAATTTCATATTTTTGTAATTTTGTGTACCGGAATAAGTTGCCCTATTATCTGTTTAAAAAAGATCAAAATGGCATTGCAAAATGCAATATATCTTATTTGTGTTGCAATTAATAAGAGATTATAGATTATATAGTTATTTTCCTTCTTTATCTTACAGAAAGCAATTATTGGAATATAATACCAAAAACTATCTCTTAAGAACCCTCCGGCTTACAATTGTTTACATTTACAGTATACATTAAGTGTGCGATATTTTTACCCAAAAGTTTTAATTTTAACTATATTATTTGAAATACACGTTGATTTAACGTTAACCGAAAAAAAAGTAAATTTAGTTGACTTCCAAGATATTTAACTCTTTTTCAACAAGTTTTATGTAGTATAACAGACATTGCTTTAGGAAAGAATTATGGCGTTTTTTTGGACACTGTATTATCTTTTTCTAAGTAATTTCATTTTTTGGTGATTTTTGGAGTTTGGAAAAAAAATTGCTTCGTTTTCAAAGAATTTATGTACTGTTTATTTGTTTTAAAATGGAAAAAAAAATCTATTGACTAACCTAAAAATTAATCGTGAACCTATACTGGTGTCGAATTATGTTTATCGCCTTTTAATTAAAATATCAGAAATGTAATTTCAACTTAGGTCTAACTGTTAGTTTTGGGAATGTTTTAAACATCGTACAGCAACTTTTCCTAATTATTTGTTATTGAATTTTTATCACGAATTATCTCCTAAATATATTTTTGTATGAATTTTATCCTAAATTTACATATTTCTAAATCATTTCCTAAACTTATGTATATTTCTAAATTATTTCCTCAACTTATTTATACAGTATTTCTAAATTATTTCCTTAATTTATTTTTAATGGAACATTATTAAGTGATACGCCATTTTCCCTGACCTCCATTTTGGTTTTTCCCAGGTGTTCGTTTGTTAACATTGACCATTGTTATTTGTTAATCCGTTGATTTCTTACCTGTTAATCCTAATAGTATTAGCGCAGCGAGTAGTCCTTGATGCCAGCTTGCTTTTCGAATCCTTAAAGGCATATTTTAAGATAAAGTAGTTCGTTTAAACTAGACATAGCTGCGTTTTTTATCCTCCATTTTTCATTAATGTTTTGTCGTAAGTACCGAAGGTGTAGCTCGGAGTTGAAACTGCACTGATATCCGCTAAACAATAGCAATTCGAGAACCTGAACCCACCCACATTTCGCCAGATTAAAGTCTGCTCGCAGTTTAATCTCTGTTGATTCAGATAAAGGTTACTACATTTTATAAAAGGGATTGTCGTTAAAAAATGAAGTTATAGCTGCCATATTCAGTGTTGCCTCAAAAAACATTCCAGTCACATCCACCTATAACGAACTTGAGTTTCACGAGCTTTTATTGCGTCAGATTACGTAATACGTTAGGTGGTAACCGGAAGTAGATTGTCTCGCTCCTGTAGATTATTTTTCTTGGAAAATAAATCTAAGTTTATCGTGCAAAGTGCTGAAAAAATAATTATTTCGCAGATTTGCGAATTTTATTTCGAAATCTGCTAATGCTGATTCGAAATTTGCGAATTTGATTTCCCAGATTTTAAAGACAAATCGCAACTTTTTTTTAACAAAATTTGCAAATTCGTCAAATATTGAGAGGCATATTTGAGGCAATATTCGAGTAATATCTTAGGTAATATTTGAGAACTATTTGAGGCAACATTTGAGAAATAGTTAAAGCAACATTTGAAAAATAGTAGAGGCAATTACACTTGAGGAATATTGAGTTTATCCCACTCGGGCGTCAAAAAAGAACAATAATGTATCTGGAAACAAGTTACTGGATATAAATTGCCTGGTGTGTGACGGCCTTCGAATCACCCGAGAAAATACATCCTATTGTCTCACTCCAGACGAAAGTCAATCTGAGCGAAGTTAAGGTCAAGCGAATTTGTCTTTCACGGATGGATCCGTATCGTGACATCATTTCGTAGCTCATGATGAGTGACCATTTAATGAGTCTGACCTTGCATCGAATGTGTCTCGGAGTGTCTCAAATGCGGAAGCATTTTTCGGATGTAGCGTAACGTTACACTATTTTGATTTCCGTGAGAATCGGCAAACCCCTTGCACAAAGTCTGAAGAGACTAAATTTGAGAAATAATTGACGGAGGAGAAAGTTGGACGAGCCATCGTTTCGGTTCGCTTTACTTAATTTCACTTCTTCGTTTCCAATTATGTCATACATGTATTATAACTGTTTCCTAAAAGTTGGCTCTCACAAAATGCCCCGCGTTTTGTTTGATTCGTCCGTGATTACCCAGCCTAATCCTAGGCCATGGGGATTTCTTTGAAACTCCGTGAAATCGGCGGTTTCTTGGTCGTGAAGTCACGTGTGTTAAATTAATGCATTCTTTGGACTTAAAATAAAAAAATTTTAATGCGGTTTTCAACCGAATTTTGAATCTGATTTTTAAAACACACTTTGAATACGATTTTTAAAACACCTGTTAAATCCGATTTTTAAAACACATTTTGAATCCGATTTTTAAAACACATTTTAAATCCAAATCCGATTTTTGAAACAAATTTTGAATCCGATTTTTAAACCACATTTTGAATTCGATTTTTTAAACGTAATTGGCGGGTCGATTTTGCGCCCGTGACTTCACGACTGCCAAAGTACGAGGCGTCGGACTACTCCTAACTTTTTTTTATACATTTACTTTAAGTAAGACGTAAAATTGAAATTGCTTTCATCTGCCATATAGCGTATAATTCATGTAGTCAATGAGTGGAGAATTGTTTTTTGTCAAACAATTATTTAGAGGGGAAAGATGAAAGCGACGATTATCTGCGATTAACTGTAATTGTCCATTAATAATGGCATTAAAAAACCCATCAAAATGAGATTTCTGTTGAAATCTAGACCATGTTTTCTCACAAAATTCTCCAGACTGGATACGAATTGAACGTACGAGTTTTTAGATCGTACAGGGAGTCCAAATACTGCGATTATTTGTTCTTTTATAAAGATGTTTCTTAATTTTGTATAAACTTTGAGAACACTTTGCATTTCATTAAGCACTATTTTTTCCGAAATTCACTAGATATGCTGAAAAGTGGTCCATGTAATTTTGAAACCCTAAAACAGTTGTTGAAAGACTTTGTGGACGCCCGGTATTCGTTATACAGGATGTCACTAAATTTCAGGATTCGAAATATACATGTAGTTATGTGTATTCTATTTAGTAGAAAAAATACCATACGATGCACGGATGCAGCTGATTATTATTGTGCAGTCTGTATTATTGTTGTTTATAAACTGTACGCTTATTGTCAATAATGCAAATGTGAAATTTGCGTGATTCTGTATCGCCTGGTTTTACGAAAAAGATCAATTTTTATTTCCCATAAAATGTACTTAATAACTATATATCACGATACTGATGATCGAGCAAATTTCAGGGAATTACCCTAAAAATGATGCTGAAACAAGTCATTGTAATGATAATTCACATAAAGGGTGATTCAAAAAAACAAATTGTTTGTAAATTAATTTGCTTTTTTGAAAAAATACCTTAAAACTATATAGTCGACCGGTAGCGTAACGAAGAGGGTACCAGGAGTGTACTCCACCCGAGCGCCGAGGGTAGGGGAAAAGGGGTGGCCCAAAGTAAAAAAATACATTTTCGAGGTCAATTTACCAAATTTTAGCAACATTACATGATCAGTGCTAACATTAGCGAATTTTGTTTAAAAAAATTCGGGATTTTTGTTTTCTAAAATTTGCGATTTTTTTTTTTAAATTGCGATGTTTTTTTTTTTAATAGTTTGCGTTTTATTTATCTAAAATTTGCGATGTTGGTTAATGGTTTTTTGATATTTGCAGGGTTGCCAGTTTCTGCAAAGTCAGGAAAAGTCAGGAAAAGTCAGGCAAGAAAAATAATGTCAGGAAAAGTC
>JAQGAO010005489.1:0-13529 GCA_034697705.1 Ommatoiulus sabulosus
AATATTCGAAATTGGCGGTGACTGGGCGGCAGCTTGGACGGACGATTTGCATTCGCGTGTTTTACTGGCACACCGTGGTGTAATGCACCGGCGACGTCATGAGCTTGCACCGCGCAAAAAAGGGCACGTGATCAGGTTGCTCCCGCAAGAAAACTGCAGTACACCGGTGTGCCCAGTCAAATTCGCCATTAGTATAAAGATGTTTCAAGTCCGCCATCATTAAAGACAAAAATTGCAAACAAATATAGAATGCACTCCCTAAATGCGATTTAATGTGTATAGGAAATAATTTCTGCAAAGCGCTTTCTAGAAAGAAGGCGCTTCTTCTAAAGAATGTATCACTGGAGAAGCTCCATCTTAAACGCGGCCTCCATCGCGAGCCTCAGTTTGGCACAAAGCGTACAACACCTTATCACCGTCGAGCAGAATGTATTAATTCCGATACAAGCGGACGAATCAATAACGTGCAAACCGGAACAAGGCTTTCCGAATCAATCCATGCTGCAATTACCATATTTTACGGCGAATTTGCACGGGAGCAACGTCCCTGGACACTCCCGAAGTAGACATCAGGGAGCAGCCGTTAAGGCGCTATAGATAAGGAGAGCGCAGCGGCCATTGGTGGGCGCTGGGGCGGAAAGGGAAAACAATTAAAATTTGTTAACATCTCCATCGCATGCAGTGGGGCTTAATGGCTCAACGTGCCTAGTGCGGAATTATTGCGCCAATTGGCGATTAAGGCAAGGGTTGGTGACTTTGCGGGGAATTAACAACAGATAAAAACGGTAGCCATCCGGAACACGAGAACGGAGATAGGCGAAATAATGGACTGAAAACAATGGCTGATGGCGGAGCAGCGTTTAACTTTTTAATTGTTTCGGTTAAGATTTAATTAGCATCAGCAATCGAGAAAATCCAGCCGATGGCGTGACCAGACGTAAGAAGAACGCTCGACCAGCGTGTCTTGACCCCTTGTTGATTGAGCTCATTCTTTGCATCGAAACAGAATTGAAAACACTGGCGCTTGTAATTGCTTAGGGCCTCGGCCACACAAATCGAGAGTAAAACGTAAATGACAGCAAACACGAACCCCTGTTTGACAAATACCTCAAATCTTTCAACCGCAACGTGCCAATTGCTCGGGACGCACGTTCATTCGAAAAACAATTGGTGATGGATGGTTCCATGTATGGAAGCTCGTCGACGTGACGATTATAAAGACAGTCAAACACAATACTGAACACGTCATTTGGTCAATATTCAAATGAAAAACTTATCCCATTTCTCATTCTACAAATCACTGACATGAATTAGTTACTATATACAAATACCTATTGGCCAAACAGAATCGAGTTCGCTAAAGAACATACACGAACCTCTGGTTTGACATCAGATGCAATTTGGTCATACACATATCCCATAGGCCTATTTTTTAATGTGTTTATCCTAATTACTGTAGTTTAAAATTTAGTGTATGCTTGGTAACATTTTCACGTTGTGAGAAACATTATACGAATAAGTTTTCAAAATTTCCTTTTCAGCATCTAAATTAGCGTACAAGCATGTTCAACTCCTTTTGAATTAGAATAACCTTTGGCATATATACATATAGTATAATGTCCCTTTTATGTAACAAATCGGACATTCCTAACACACAAAACAAGTTCGCAAATGCGTTATAATAAGATGTTTATAATCGTGCTACAGTATGTTGTCAAGAGTAAAGTTGTTCAAAACAATGCACGAGTGTTCAAAATTTACACGGGTTTAACACGTAACCTTCATAATGCAATGATTTCAATCCAGTTTTTTGTTTAGGACATTATCCAGTTAGGATGTTTCCAATTGTCTGGGTATAGTGCAAGTGCATATTGGCAGTACGTACAGTGTTATCAAAAGATACGTTGCTGATGCCATATACATGTATAGCGAACCCGCCATGTGCATATCGCTTGATCTCAATCTGCCGACTTTTGACTCGTAGTGCACAAATCATTGGCTGCAGGAATTCTCCAATTCGTAATCCTCATAAAAATGAAGGATAACGCAACGCGTGCGTTTTAAATAAATTGAATTTCGGAGAAATACGAGAAGCAGAAAAATATAAAAATTCCCAAAAGAATTTCGAGCAATGATGCCACGCGCTGACCAGAAGGATTATCGACTTGTCCAAGCTGTAACGCACGCCAACAGACGCATATAGCCGAAAGTGAAAATAATAAAAATGCATATTGGATTTTTCCATTTATCTTTTTTGCACTTTTGCGATTTGCGTGCCTGCGCAACGTGTACGTGCGGGGCAAAGTGCAACTGCGAAGAAAAATCACGAAAAATGGGATGAACGCAAAAAAAAAAATACATTGGTTACGCGTGCTCGTTATTGGCGCAGGCTATAACGATATGTGGTTGAATTTTATCAATTTTCCAGGCTGCTACAGCGCGCATTTATGGAATGCAAATTCGGGCAGCGAAAACGTGAAAAGATTATATAGTTATAGACGACGCTGCATCCTCGCAAACTGTTTATGTTGAAAATGTGTTTTACAAACAACTTTCCAAAGAAAGAAAATGAAACAAGTTGGACTTTGGTATTACATTCTACTTTTAAACTTACCAGATTACTGCATCAGTATACATGCTTTATACTGCACTTCTCATATAACGCTTTGGCGCAATTAGCTTGTGCAATTTCGGGAAATCTCACAACCGATTATAACATTATTTAAATACGCTACATGTCCTGTTCAACATTTCTAGACAGTTTTGCATGGTGTGTAAATCAAACATTGTTTCTTAAAATAATTTGCAAGTGAAATGTATTTTTATATTATCAATATACATGTATAAAAATTATGATTGCGTAATGCGTAATATGACAATATCATCACAAAAAGTTGCATTATATCAGTTATTAATGGGGTGTTAGCTCCACCAGGACAGGATTCTGATAAAAGATAAATTAAGGAGCACGATACATTTTGTTAAGATTGACAACTTTCTACAGAAATTTTACGAAGTTAACTAACGGCAGCCATTACTATCGCCATGGAACATCTATTTATAACTACAACACTCATGAAATCTGAAATTATTTAATTCCATTTATGTCGCCATGCGTCATTTTGGTGTGCTGGGAAAGTCTAAGCAAACAAGCAAAATATTTAGATGTTTCCGTTTCAATCTTCCACGTGGGCCGCCAGAACTGCTAAGAATAACATTTTCTCATACATCACGCTCCGGAAATGCGATTTTGCTTTCGAGGTTTTCACAAACAATTTAGCATTGTCAGCTTAAATTCATGACATTTATTTGTTTTGCCCTTCTAAAACGAAGATTGCAAAATGATCCAGCAGGTTGTTTCCATAAATACATTCAAGGCATGCCGTGCATAGAAAGGAAGGTTGCACTAGAAACTAGCAGCCGATTGTCTGCAGATTAAACCAGGAAACCAAATAGAAACTCGTCTTAAGTCTGTAGAAAAAACATTAACAACTCATATTTCAACAGAAGAAACTTGAGGCAACTCATTTTCTGCAAAAATCTCCAACAGAAAAGAGCCTCTCTGCCATAAAAAGCAGGTCAGCAACACATGCCATGTAAAAAAAGCTGTTATTAACTTGGCTCCAAAACGAGAAACAAAGCCAGCAGCTCATTATATAAAAACCCCGCAGCTAAAAGGCTCTAACGATTTGCATCAACTTGTTTTCTTTTTTTATGTATAAGTATATTCGGCAAAAATTTCGCCTCGCTTTATAATTCAATTACCACGATACTAGACCATTTTTTTTTCACTTTTGAGCTCATCTCGTTGCGATAAAAGATTACAACCATAAACATTACTTGCTCGCACGCATCGTCCATATACACTGTACTCCCAAGTCGGAAGTATCTATACCGATATCTCGCAGAATCCATCTCGGTAATAAGTTAGTGGTAACTAACTTTAAGTCGAACACTCTCTTCCATTAATTTCCACTCGTAGAGCTGTCTTCTACGATGAGAAGCTACGCGATTATCTGTTGAATCAATATTACTTAGGTGGCGATGTTGCCAAAGGGCCAAAATCCGACATTTCCCGCAGAGCAGCACTCAAAGGAATAGATGATGGAAGTAAGTATAGCTAATAAGTTATCCGCCATTAACGGTGGCCCATCACGCCAAGCTTGGGCTTTCAGATCGGTGGACCAAATTGAGGCGCGCATTGATCCAGTGGTAACATCAAAAGAACCTCATTTGCATTTAATGAAAGTGCACCGCAGTTGATGCACACTTATCCGCGATAATTGCACTTCGGCGTCGATATTTTGCTACCAATCCTTTCATTTAACATGAGCTTTCAGTGTAGCACGATTTAGTCGTATTAGAGCTCCGAAGCACGGGGGTAATTGATAAGATCATTAGAACACCATTAAAAGCAACGTGCAATGGCAGCTCTGAAATTGGCAAAAGGGTTGACACGCAGAAAAGTCATTGCCATGGAATCACTGGCGTCTTTTGATCAATTGCATCTTTCGGCAAAATCTGTTGCCGCGACATAATGAGCAATTACGAGTAAAACTCTGCGAATTATACAGTGCCAAGAGCAACTGTCAACAAAGGTGGAATTTTGACGATTACGCGCAAAGATGTGGTTTCTGCCAAAAACACATCTATAACTGATTGCTTACAGTGACTGTATCACTAGATAGCTTTCACAAGCAGACGACGCGTGCTGGCTCCGCCTAGATCAGACATTGTGGAGTACATGTACAATTAGCCTTTACTATACAGATCCATATTTCATTTTGAATTATGCATGGAAAGTACCTCACAAAACGCCCACGATGTATTCCTAGCCACATTAGCCACGTCCACGAGCTGCGTGACGTCATGTGCAAGTTATCTATACTGGCTAAATCACGAAACCAAATTATCTTTTCAAAAACGTACCACATTTCATACTTTAACTGCATGGACACTGCACTCACAAAACCACTATAAGTAATAACTTAAATATTCAGTAATTTTTCATAATGGAAGGAGGCAATCATGTTATATCGAAGAACATGCATGCACTTTTCTCTGATCTTTAGTGATCAAGGTGCCAAAGTGAGACGAGCAAGTCAATGACATCGCAAAATTATAATGCCCAACAACGTATTAAGTTTATCGCTGATCGATGGAATACACAGAAATTTAAAAGTTGCATGTAGCAATGAATTCAGATATTTAAATATCCAAGGAATAACTGTTTACAAATTTCGCACTTTTCAATTAAGGTGCGGCAGTTTGGCAAAGTTGCGCATCTACATGTACACGTATTCATACCTAGAATCTTGCACACATTGATCGCCGAATTTACCGATAAAAAGCGGGTCACGTGCTAAATGCTATAATTCATTGACAGCGCAAACTGAACCGTGTTATAAAGCAAATCAGCGCGATCCATTTATCCGGTTAACGCGCGGGCAATTGGGCAAATGGAGCGACGGCTGTGGCGCCACATCTTGCAAAACTTCTGAATATGAAATCATTTAGCTGAAAAACAAGAATGCGCGCAAATTTCTAAAGAAACGATGGAGATTGTTCGCCAATTCTGGCCTCGTGCCAAGCATCATTTGCATGGCTGCTTTCCCCGTTTGCTTATTTCAATTTGCTGGAAACATCTGACAAAAGCAGAGCGGCTGTACTGTTTTGTACTTACGTTGTCGATCTCAAAACTCATCGCGATAGATAAGAGCATTGTCGTGTTCGCCTCTTTTCCAGTGCCTCATTTGCCTCACCAGAGCGCAGCTACCAAAAACAACGACAACAACAAACAATGGCAGCAGTGCCTTCAGGATGACTTATCTTGGAATCGTTTTCGAAAACAATTAATGAGGACAATCTAATCCACCAGCCGGAACCCGATCCGTATCAGACAAAGGAAGAGAACAGTGGGAAGGCCCTAGCAAGCACCGAACAATGCCAGTGCAGTGACAGCCTAATGCACCCACCGGTTGAATGTGCTCAACTGATGCTATCAACTGGTGCTCAAATCCAGAGAATCTAGTTGCGAGAGCAACCAAGCTTGAGCATGAGCTTTACCTCAGTTTTTTATGTATACATGGTGCACATGCCTCGATAGGGGTTGTCACTGCAGTGTTAATCATCCTGAAGGACTTAAGTTGAGAAAGTTATCTTAAACGTTTCGACGTCTAAGATTCGTTCACTAACCACTAAATTTTGGGATACTCTTCAATGCAATTTTTCTGTGGTTTTGCATCATGCACCGAATTAAAAAGCACCAATCGAAATAGATATAGGGGAATTATGTTGATGGATTATTCAGTCATCAGTCATGCAATGTTGATTAAGGCGATGCATAACAAAGACAACAATGAAGTAATTGTTATTCTAATTTTCTTATACTTTTTCATGTATGCACGGAATATTAAGTCAATATACAAGTCGATATTATTCAGCGATTTCGTTTATAGTTCTTCCTCGTTTTTCTGCAATTTTTATCGCAATGAATAGATCTGTTTCATCGTATCTTAGAATTGGAGTAAGTTAATTGCAGTGCCATTGTATAGGCAATCTGAAAAATACCTCAAATATACGAAGAGTACGCGAGTTAAAAATTTTCCCTTTATTTGTCGTGAAGTTTCCTACATTTTGTTTAGATGTTTCAAAGCCATGATCCAAAAAGGCCTGGATGTTCTAGTTATTAACCCCACACGTTGCATGTCAGAAAACTTTCAAGCAATTTAACGAATGCGGATCGATGTCTCCAAATCCGAGCATTTGTTGCTAAACTCCTTTCCTCGGGAGTCTACTCGCCCATTTTTCCCCATCTCAACTGCTCTTGCTTAGCCTAGGGCAGGGAAAACAGTTTTACTTTGTCTGGAATCCTGGATGAAAAGGCACCTCCAGTGCGATTGCTTTTTCTCAAATTTACATTCAAGAGAACCGCGTACTTTGTTACCTCTCGCAACGTTTCGCGAAACTGCACGACCGCGTGCACGAGTAGAGTATAGTCGTGGGCGCTGCAGGCCATTGTAAACATTTCCAAAATTTCCAAAAAACGACTACAAACAGAAAAGAACGCCACGCCAGCATCCAAAATAGGATTCCGGAAGTGGCGCAGGTCTCCCTTCTGCTTTGCCAGGCGTGCAAACCCAACGGCTTTTCCGGAAAGTTATTACCGGCTAGGCCTTCCACCGGCATTGGGGCAAAAATGGATGCAATGCCAAACTAGCAAACTGCCAAAAATAGTACGAATGACATTGAGGCAGTGCATATAGCAAGCACGAAGCCTCGCCTTCGAAAACTAAATGCTAACTAGATGCTTCTTAATTCCCAAATTGGGAAGACCCTAGTCATCCTCTTAGTCACTGTCCAAACAGCCCACCAGAGCCTCGCTACGACTGAAAATCCGCTCGCCATTACTTTTCATATGCAGAAAAAAAACGGGTAAAAGTTGATAAGCCCGCTTTAGTCACTGAATTAGCAATGAGCTAAAGCCTAGATTAGCCTGAAATGCAATTTCCTGAACCACCGCGCTTTTACAAAATGAACTGTCTAGCGGTTAACGTGACATAAGCGGAGATGAAAAATAATCTGAGCATTTTCGCAGAATTACAAATGAGCCCCGCTTTCAATAATGCCTTCAGTTTAGATTCGGAACAAGACTCCTCCATCCCTTCCCTCCCCATGTTTCTCGCTAAAATAGTATTTGGGCATAAAGAATGTGTTGCGCAAAGTCTAAGCAGCTTTTTTTTTTAAAAAAAAAAAATAAATAAAAATACCATAAATATTAAAAGGCATCAGAGCTACGCCGTGAAGCCCAGCTACTTTTGAATAAGTTTAGTTATTCAAAAATATGGTAAGCAAGGCTAAACATTACAGCAAATATCGAGCGGTGTTAACAAGGTGGACGGAACACTTTCAAAACTTTTCCAGTTTTCGTATTCTTCAGACAACAATGGCTTGGAAATTTATTAGAATATAAAGTGGACGTTATTTCTTTCAACAAATATCAAAAAAGAATGTTTCACGTTAATATTTTAAGAAATGAAAGGAAAACATTCTTAGAAAGCTGATATTCTGAACAAAAAGTGCTCCATTTTTACAGTTTATATTTTGGAAATGAAATGAAAGCCAGACAAGGAAATATTTTCGTTTATTATTAAATAATCCATGTATACTGCATTACCTGCTGTGCGTCTATCTGTCTGAGATCACTTGCATCACGATATTTTTAATACATGTACAGTATATATATAGAGCTTGTAGAATAAAATGAAAATAATGAAAATAAGCGTGCTTTCTCTTAAACAGTATGGGTGAGAACCCACTGAATGCTTACTTTCGACGTGCTTCTTTCAGCTTCTTTCCTGCTTGTTTTCAGATTTGGGGCTCACGATGAGTGCTGATATCAGCGTGATGCATGGTCAGTACATGTATGCTTGGTGGCGCCACTGCATGCGTTATGTTATTCCACGTAAAACCTTTCAAATGCGCATTAGCATCTCATGATGAGTGCAGGACAGGTTTTTACGGTATACATAGGCGGCATACAATCGATGACTACACTTTTGACCAATAGTGATCTGTGTGCCACTCTGTCATACAAATCTGCTTTCTGATTTCCAAAAACGAAAGTTAAAAACATTCTTGAAATCTTATAAGCGCTTCTTGTAAGCTCAGCCTGGCTCGGTCAAGCTTTCTTTGAGTGCGCCCTAATTTAAAAACGCATGCCGCATTCTTATCCCGTTTGGTGGCGCTAGTGTACGCCGAGTGGTATATAAGCGTTCAGTGAGCATTCAGTGTGTTCTCACCCTATACATGTACAGTATGTATACTTTTCTTGAGTTCTATACCGGGCATTTTAAGTTTGTTGTTTAAACTATTTTAATAATTGCGAGATTCTACAGCTGTACATGTATCTTTTATGTACCTAAATGCATATATATATATATATATATAATGCAGTTCTGTATGGGTCACGACTATCCGAAAACTATGACAAAAATAGCAATTCGAAACTTCCGTTGTGTTTTGTTCTTTTTTAAACATTATTGTGTAATAATCTTTTAATTCCACGTTGTGAGTGGTACCGCATTGTATATTCATCAGTACCAAAATGGTTGTTCCAGAGACAATCTGTTCTAATTCCAATTTGCTCGTCCCCAGAACTTTACCAACAGATTTTTTTTTCAGTCTGCTACAGTGCCTATTGGCGCAGAAAAGAAACAATAAGAAAACCAACTAAATACATCGGGAAAAGTTTGGCTTCCGAGCCAAATTCATCCAACGGTGTCATTCGGTAATGGCGAAAAGGGGGACAAGAAGAAAAAGCCTTTGTAAATAACGTCAAAAACTTCTAATAAAATTGACGTCGATGACAACCCATATAAGGCTCAAACGGCCCCGGATGAAGAGATATGTCGAAACGGATGAAAATCACATTTGATAACAATTGGAACCCGAGACAATGCACGGCCTTTGTTGTTTGGCCGTTTAAAAAAAATCGAGCTAAGTTGACTCGGGAACAGGTCTTATCTCAGCATTGACATGCTTTCAGGAAGCGTTCGGGTGCGAAGAAGCCAGAAAGCCATTGTTCATTTGCATAAATTTCCCTAAAAACAAGACCGAAGGTTTTTTTTTTTCTTTCGAAAAACCCTTTCAGCATACACCCGAACTCCCAAAGGTTCTGAACGCTAGCAAATTCACACACAACGTGCGAATGAAATGCATTTCCAATGAATTAGACGAGCTCGTATTGCTTGCATAATCATTTCTGATAATACCAACAATACGGTACGCATTCAAGTGACGTCTATGGAGTTCATTGGCGTTGACATCGAATTTTCACGGATTTTGAACATGATTGACATCGACAGGAATTTAATTATCAAGTGAATTTACATACTTTATTCGCGTGGAACAATTTATTCAATTAGTCCACAATATATTAGTAAAATTTGAAATGCAAATCTCAATATATTGAATATATTTTAAACACGTTTCTTTTTTCAGCAAATTTTAAATGAATTTTGTAAAGCCATGCATGTCTAATTTTTGAATTGTTATCATATACTTTTTACAGGTATTATCAGAATGCTTTAATATACCACCATCTGTACGTTCAAATTTAAAACAACTAAATTTATGGGACGTGTGTTATACATTTATTTACCATGTCCTCTTTCTGACATTTCCAAACGTTTAATTGCAAGCGTTTGATTACGTCAACATGTTACGCTCGTACAAAGCAATTTCCAAGTTTCCATGATATTACATATACTGTACAAAGACACGATACAATTTTCCAAATGTAACACATCGAGGTGTACAATCTGGTTAATATAAAAGTATTTTCTAAGGCTAATCTCGTTATTAAATCCAATACTATGGCTCAGATTCGATCCCCATGTCAAGTTCGATTCATATATGGCAAGTTTCTTCCACTTTTTTTACAATCTTATTTCCAGAAATGACATTAAATAAACTCGTATTGCCGAACAATTTCCTCTAAAGTTTTCAGTAACCGTTCCCGATATAATTCCAAACATGTCCAACATCCATCCTTCCTATAAACTCCCTCAATCTTATTCGCACTGGGCAGAACAGCTGATCGCGCAATACAGCAATCCAGCAATTGTTAGAATGTGCCAAGCCTTCATAAGCGACAAAACGAGGATAAGTTTAATATCGAGCCAGAACCGCGTTCAAACGGCTAACGTTAATCGATGATTAACCATTTGCAACAGGCAAAACATCGCCGTCCCACGCAGCTACAAAAAAAGGAGCTGTATATAGGGTGCAGTTAGCCCGGCCTGGCAACCGTATTCCACGCTCGCCTAGGCAAAAAGTAGCAATAATTAATGCACGTATGAATATTAATTGTTGATTAAAGCGAGATTTACACCGGCAGTAAAAGCGCGGCAACATGCAACAACGCCATAAAACAAACGGGGAGCGTTTGTTGCAATTGTACAAAATCGTCGCGCGACTCCAAAATTTGCATCTTTTACAAAAGCGGATTTTACGACAGAAGCCAGAAGAACGTGCAATTAACAATTAACAGGCGGCGTTAACGAGGCTATCGATTCCCGCCCGGGAACGTGTCTTAATTAGCAAAACACTAATTAGGGCCATGTTTACTTTACACGCCAATTCGGAAAATCAAACAAATAATTCGGAAATTTACAACGCATTTCGCTCCGTGCATGCAGCAATGCCAAATCACGACGCATATGGAACGGAACATGGGTTGGTGCTAGCTGTTGTTGGGCTAAACTAACAAACGAAACAAACTGCTACAAGTTTGGCCACTATTTCTTTAGACATGTCTTAAAAGCAAAACACCTGCATCAGCTTAACTTGAAAAAGCTGCAGTTTTAGCGACGGATTTATATTGCTTAAATTATACAGTATTGTTGTCCCACAAACTCAAAAAAGAATAAATCGTTCAGTATACAGCTGCTCTCTTCCTAAAATTTACAAACTTGGTTATTTCTGATGCGAGGAGTTTTAAATGCGGAAATAACCATTCCACAATGGAATGCATAAATTATGCAAATAAACATTTGCATTTTTTTTGTTCGACAACTTATCGAAGTTTTTTCTCTTCTATTTTCAAGGTAATCCGTTCCTTTATACATGTAGGAACGTAGAAAGATTTAAGAATGCCAAGAAGACTATACGGTGTATATTATTATTTTTCGAAAAAGAATGAATTTGACACTTTTCAGAAATATAACATTAAAAGCAACGTTGGGGGGTTGGGAAGAAAAGTACCGTCATTAGTTCGAGCACATTGCAGCATGCTTAAAATGTACTTAAAAAGTATATCCATGCCACATCTTCAAATAACTGGTTTTGCATATTATCGTACCAAATATGGTACGTCGAAGACCAAGTTCAACTCATTGGAACATGTCTCACGAGAGTGGGACATTTATTATTATCTGGCTATACAACTCCTTTCCCAAAGTGAGATTCAAGGTCACTCGATTAACATCGGAGTTTTATTCAAAACTTGTTCCAGCCAAGATTATATACGTTAAAATAGTGATCTGGACGCATTTATCCCATCCATTCTCAAACTCGAAGCAGGTGTCGATCGAGGCACGACTTTTTAGCAACATCGGTGGATTTCGCACCCTACCATCCTACGAAAAGCACTCGAGCAACGCACTCCACTAGTCCTATTTTCAACATTTTTTCCAAACTCCCACCAATTTACAAGAAATAAACTTAAAACTTACCCTGAGCAGCAACCGTCGAAGCCGTCAGCATCCAGAGCCAGAGGAGCAGCGTCCATGCCGCGGGCCTTCGCCCTCCGTCCCGTCTCGTCCCGGGGGTCACCGTGGTAGTCCGTTCGCGGGACGCGGGGTCACAGTTCACCGTGGGGCGCATGGTTCGATCCTATTAGCAGCTAATGCTTCGACACACGGTCCATGCCAATAATCCCGAGCAGCCTGCCGTTCGCACGCACAACCGACGCCGCGACGCGACTGGCGAAAAAAAGGCGGCGGGGGGAGACCCACCGGCAGGGGGCAGGCAGGTGGCGCGAATCGGGGTCGAGTTGGCAGTCACCGAACACCCGCTTCTCCAATCCCAAATAGGGAGTGCACGTGGGTGACGTCACGGACGCCGAGCGACGCACGTGCGAATCCCGGCGACGCATCCGCACTCCATCCTCGCCGAGACGATAATAGGCGTCCAAGTCGACGCGCGAGGCTCAGCGAGCTAGAGCGAGCGAACGCAGCGCCGACGGTGGCGGGCGCGCGAAACTCCATCACGGTTGGGACGCGCGACGCATCAGCGCCGCCGCACCGCCCGGGGTTCCTCTCCCATCGTCGTCCAGGCACAATGAAAACGAGATTAGGCGGGGAGGGGAGAGCGACGTCCAAAACGGGTTCGTTGTTTGGCCGGCTGCGCGTGGCGATGCTGACCCCCTCCGCCACCTGCTGCCCAGCGGCCATCGCCCGTCCTAACCCGCAGCAG
Source organism: Ommatoiulus sabulosus (assembly GCA_034697705.1). Classification (NCBI taxonomy): domain Eukaryota; kingdom Metazoa; phylum Arthropoda; class Diplopoda; order Julida; family Julidae; genus Ommatoiulus; species Ommatoiulus sabulosus. The sequence goes on from JAQGAO010005489.1 coordinate 12,979, forward strand.
ATGGAATCGAAATCTGGAAACAAAAATATAAGGGATGGTTACGACGGTGAATGGGGCGTTGAGGAATTCGATACAATAGAAATATTATTTTGATTCAAATAAACGTTCAAATAAAGGCAATTTCTGAAGAACGTCGCTTTTTTTTTTTTTTTTTTAATAAAGAACACGTCAGCTGTGTTGTTTTTGTTATAGCCAGATTATAGGAACGTTTTCATAAAAAAAAAATACATGTACGTTTCGTCAGATGCAAAACGCTTGGTTTTCTATATGAAATCGAGTGTTGGTATTTTTTGTTTTTATCGGAAAAATGGAACTTTTTCATTGTTTGAGATACCTGTACATGTAGTGTATAACATGAAAACTGCAATTGCCAATGCATTTTAGAAGCAACTAACAGCAAGGTTTGTTGCAGAACAACCTTAAAAACCGAAAGGGGACTGTACACGATCAGTAATACTTAAATCAGGTATACTGTCAATACCTCCAAAAATTTTGCATCATTCACGTTCAATACATTCCCACCTTACACGATCAGTTTAACTGAGAATATT
>JAQGAO010005490.1:0-13528 GCA_034697705.1 Ommatoiulus sabulosus
GTCGTGTGAAAATTTGAAAGCAATCGGTGAAGAACTTTCGGAGATTAGCTATTCCGAACAGGTCGACGTTTACATTTTTATTTATATAGATTAAGAAACCCAGAAGAACATATACAGTAGCTACAAGTTGAGGGAACGAGAAATCCATGTTTACTCCAGTGTGGACGTATAGCTTAATATATATCCATATCAAATGGCATTCACCTCATTGCAGAATCAGTGCAATTGATGGAGGCGTATACAATTCCTTCTTGACAAAAGACGCATTAAATACTATTAAAGTTTTTTTGTATGCCTACATTAGTATACGTTAATAAATGTTTTGAATTTACAGGCGTCACGTTTGTTTGTGACTTTGTGTCAGATATTGCAAATGGAAGTGCAATATCTACTCCAACAATATCAAAATGAAAATGAAACTGTAAAAAATCGAACTCTGCTATATATTTGGTATTTGTTTTCTCAAAGAATTTTGTGCATTAATAGAAAATTTGATTTGATTAGTAACATATTATATTTAATATTTAGCTATATACAGTAGATAGATAAAATTTCTATAATTTGAAGTTACATCTTAGTATTTCGAGGTTATGGAAACTGTAAAACCTTTTATATAACATAAATTAATTGTAACAGCCGAACTTCGTTAATACGAATCGCATTAAGGGGCGTTAACAGAACGTTAGACAAGACACATGATTTTATTGTAGTTTATTAATTATTTAAAAAAAGACCCCGGAGCATAGCTGTACTATTTGGCAATTTTTTCAAATGACAACTACGTCATGCATTAAAATTATCATGATGACGACATCCTCGAATGTCATAATTTAAAATGTAATGAATGATGCCATCATCAAAATTTTCGTGAATGATGTCATCAAAATTCTAATGAAAGGCGTGATCGTCCGAATTTTAATAAATGACATTAGAATAAAATATGTATTGGATGATGCCATCATAAAATTCTAATGAATGGTGCCAATATCAGAATTTGAATAAACGACATTAGAATAAAAATATATTGACTGACGCCATCATCAGATTTTTTTTAAATGATGTCATCATCAAAATTCTTATCCATTTAGTCATTATCAGAATTTTCTTGAATGACGTCATCATCCAAATTTTAATCAATGGGGTCATCATCAGAATTTTAATAATTAAACGACATTGGAATAAAAATGTATTGAATGACGCCATCATCACAATTTTCTTGAATGATGTCATCAAAATTCTAATGAATGGCGTCATCATCAGAATCTTAACAAATGGCGTCATCCTCAAAATTTTAGTGAATGACGTCATCGTCGCAATTTTACTTAATGACATCATTATGACAATTTTAATGAATGACGTCACTATCATAATTTTACCGAATGATGATAATATCAAAAATTGTATCAATTGAATTTTATTCAGCCTTTTGCCGAATGGCGTCATTGCCAGAATTTTATTGAATGGCTTCATCGTAAAAAGTAATTTTACTGGTGACGTCATCATCGGAATTTTAATTCTTCACTTCATCGTCGTAATTTTAATGAAAGTCGTCATCGCTAAAATAATTTTAACATATGAAGTCATCGTCAGAATTTTAATGAATGCCGTTATCATCAACATTCATTAAAAATGTCCAATTTTTGGAAATTCCAAACTCAGTAACCACCGCGCCCCCGTCGGGAAAAGACGTAGAATTTTGCGTCAAAACAAAACAGCACTATTGCCAAACATTCATAGCGGATATTGACATCATGGTTACTGCAAACAGAATTTGTAAACTTGGGCACCAAAATAAACTGCATTGAAAGGAATCAAGAGTGGTGTATTGACTGGGGGTAGTTTTATCTGGCAGGCACATTACCGGTGTCAAGGTGTCTTTTTGTAATTACTTCAGCGGTCTACCGATTTTAATTGCTGAGTTCAATGCAACGTACATTCACAACAACTTCTGACGACCGACTTTGACGTGTCCAACAAAACTCTGTAACCATGCCACTTTCCTTTTTTAGGTCCCAATTAACCCAAATAAAACCAGAAGACACAATTTGGCAGTGTCTCACTCCTCTGAAAAATTGGTTCTGGACAAAATGTTAGCCTTCTATTTGTTGATTGCACTTCTAGATGCCATGGTAGTAGACATTGGCCACACAGTTCAAAGCTCAGAAAACCAATACAGAATGCGTGATGCCAGAGATGTCACCAGATCTGCGATAATATCCGTAGGAACAAAATCTAGGGTCAGATGTGCTGCTCTTTGCAGTAAACATCCCAATTGTGCAGGGGTATTTCTGACCAAAACAACGGGTGATGCAACAGTCACCTGTCACTTGTCTGTCTTTGATGGTCCGTCCGAATCTGTAGCAGACAAAAGCTCCTTGGAAAATCCATCTTATTATGAAAAAACGATCAAGGCAAGTGTACATTTTTGTGTTTGTATACGAAACAGGAATGTCTTAAGCTATACGTCAAAAATGGAGGATACGTAGAGGAACTTTTTGTTGCTAATTATTGCCATTTGTTTCTAGAAATCAAACTCACGTTGTTACGTAAATGTTAATGTTTCCAGACACATAAACTTAAGAGGAAACATAGTTGAACATTTTGCTGCTAATTGTTGTCAGTTGTTGCTGGAAACATAAAATTCGGTAAAATTTCAGGAACATTTTACTGATTTTGCTTCTGGTTTCCACTTCCTGGAATATTTTGTCCACGCCAAAAAAGCAACTGGTAGAAATATCGTACAGTAAAACCTGGATTATACGAACTAATTGGAACCAGGGGTGGTTCATATAATCAAAATGTTCAGATAATCGAGGTTGAAATTCAAAACAATAGAAAATCAATTTAAAAAAAAATAAAATTAATTATTCAAAGTTATTTTATCACATTACATTTATATCACTTTTGTTTGGCAGGTTTGAAAAAAATCATGAATCTTCTACTGTTTCACCATCTTTATTTTTTTTGTTAAAGCCAAATCCCTTTTTTTTTAGTTTAAATAGCTGGACTACTGCTACGAGCAGGCCTCAAACGAGGTACCCTAATGTATTTAATTAATTTTCCTAAGGTTGAGGCCTGCGCCAGCCAAAAAACGCACGGTGCGGTCGACAGGAGCCTCGTGCTGATGAGTTCATATAATAGAGGATCGTATAATCAAGGTTTTACTGTACTTCACTTTGCTCTTTTATTGAAAGTAAACGAGCAATGAGTGGAGTGAGTGGAACAGAAATGTTTACTGGTGTTACTAAACTTCCATCGAACTTCATCGTTTTTTATAGATAGAAACAGGAAACAAGTAATATTTCCGTTGCTATAAACATCAAGGAACGTTCAGCAACATTTAAGAACATATAGGAACAAGTTGAAGGAACGCACAACAGAAACAGAAACGCCCTCTATGTTCCCTGCATTGTGAACTGCATAGTCTGTATATATTTTTAACTTGAGACAACAATTGCAAATCTTGCAGAATCCATGTGATGCAAATCCGTGTTTGCACTCGGAAGAATGCAATCCATCAGATCCAGTTCGTTCATCTGAAGATTATTTCTGCAATTGTTCAGGAAGGAGAACAGGTCGAAATTGTGAACTATGCGTGAACAATTTTGCTGGTACAGACTGTGATGTTGGTAAGTATTTAATTTACATTTTCTTCAAAAATTAAAGGGTGACAAAATGTCAAAGTTACAGTTTATTAGATTAAAATTGCAATTTTTTTAAACATTTTGCAGTTATTTTTGATCTTATAATCCTATAGGGCAAAAAAATGTTAAAAGTTTTGCAATTTTAGAATTTATAAAACTTCGGTGTAATTTTTTTTTTAAAAAAAAGAAACTAATTAGACCAAAACGAATCGAGGTGCAAAATTTCATTTTTATCTAACAAATTTACCAATTGCATTTTAAAGAAACTTCAGCGACTTTTTTCAACGACATTGGTAAATTTCTGTTTATGAAAAATTGTACAGCATTTGCAAAATTTTCACAATTTAATAGGTCATCTGGCAAGTTTTTTAATTTTTGGAAAATTTTGCAAATTTTTTGAAAAATTTCCCCCTTTTCTCTGACAATTTCGCTTTTTTTAAATTCCAAAATTTGTTCACATTTCTCTGAATTTTCGGAAAATTTGCAACATTTTTGACAAATCATCATTGGATTTTTGAAAAATATCCACTAACAAAATAACTGACAAAATAAAGTTTTTATTTGGCGACCCCCACCCTCAGCGCCCGGGTGCACCCGTGCAACCCCGCAAACTTTGCTAACCACGTCGTTACGCTGAGTTTAGTGATCAGAACTGGTAGTGATTTATCATTCATTCTTGTTTCAAACTTGTTATAACACAACTTGAGTTCAAGTTGCAAGAACATTTGAAATGTTCACTTCCTACAAACTGACTCTTTGTTTTGTTTAAGATATCACCGACAGCGTGCTCATTGACGGAACTTACTTCTACGTCCATGGCGTGGTCCGAGACGGCAAAGACATGGACGATGACACGAGGCCCAACTGCACCGAATCTCGTAAGGCCTGCGGGACAAGGGGCATGACCTTGGTGACGGTCAAGAATTCAGAAAAATTGATGACCCTTCGGAAACTGGGACTGGATGTTGATTTTCCTGACTGCTACTCATGCTTTTACCAACTGGGGCTAAGTCGCGCCACCATCAACGGTACATGGAAGTGGGACGATTCGGAGAATCTGGCAGGTTTCGGGCCTTGGTACCCGGGGCAGCCGGATGACTCGCTTAACGCTTTCTACGCCGTCTTTTCCCCAAATAACAACTACACGTGGCTCGATGTAACGTGTGACTTTCCAGCTTACTATATTTGCGAATACGTTTCTCCCTAAAAGTAATATTACAGACTACAGTGAAACCTCATCACAAAGAACTCGCTTTAACGAGGTTGCACCGTACCACTATCTCGTCTATCGGTCTTTTGCGGGGATTTTACCATATATATATATATATGAATGAAATCAAAATTTCAGCAATTTTAGGCTGGCACTCTGAGCAATGCATTATGCACCATAGTAAATTTTCGTTTATTATAAAGTTAAAAATTGATAAGAAAATAACATTACGCAATTTACGTGTCAATAAAGATTTAAGTCTACAAAATATATTCAAATTTGTATTATACATCTACACGGGGTCGACACGTTTGTCCATCATCATAATGTCATATACGGTAAACTGGCATTTCATTATATATCACGTGTTAATGTCTTTGATCTTACCGGTGAGCATGTTCTGGCTTCAGCCCATTGTTGATTTTTACCAAAAGTTGAATCAATTAATTGGGACTCACCATATCAGTTATTATGTTGATCTCTTGGAATATTTGTTAAGGTTTTGCCATTTTTAAATTGAAATATTAAAGTTTTATTTCATCGAATGCCAAATCTAAACAAAGAACCGTTCCATTTCAAAGAATGCAAAAATGTAAAAAGTAAAACGATCCTATTTTTCTGAACGCTGTAAAATATTCTATTTCCTAGAATGCAAAAATTTAAAAATAAAACGCACCATTTCATTGAAAACGAACGTTTAAAAATAAAACGTTATATTTTATAAAATGTACTAATTTGAGAATAAAACGTATCAGTTCAAAAAAATGCAAAAATTAAAAAAAACTGTTTCTAATACAGTAAGAATGAATGATTTAATTCTGTTCATTTGAAGTTAGAATTAACAATGTAGTAGGTATTTCAAGCCATAAATGGGCTTTTATCAATCTTCTTTTTGTAATGGTCACAAATCCTGGTTCCCAGTGCACCTGGCTTGCTGACCGCTTGATCTCAAAATGGACAATGCAATATTCAGCATTCGTAAAACGGTGGAATGTGTCCTATTAATATAGGCGAATTACGGTGGAATGTGTCCTATTAATATAGGACACATTCCACCGGTAGGAAATGGGTTTAAAATATCAATTGTTGTCTTTTCTATCACTGCAATTTTTATGATTTGTAAATATAAAAAAATGTCCCGTAATCTACGATTTGTCCTTTATCGAACTGATTTTCGTTTATTTTCGTGGGATTTTTAAATTATTTTCAAAAAAATAAACAAATTTGCATAAGCATTTTTGTCATTTCCGGTAATATTCATGATTTCTAAAAATCTAAACTTGTCCAGTAATCTACGATTTGTCCTCTATCAAACTGATGCACGTTTATTTTCGTGGCATTTTAAGATTATTAAAAAAAAAATTTGAAAAAATGCATTGACTTAACATATCGCATGCATTACGTTTTCATGTAATACTTTTTTAAAATTGAAAATTACTTCATAATCAGCGATTTGTCATCTATTGAACTGATTTCAGTATATTTTCCTAACATTTTTAGATATTTAAAAAAACCATTAAATTTCCAACAAATGCTTTGACAATTCATAGCAAAATATTAATTAATATTTACAGTACATATATTTCGTTTCATATAAATGTATATTTTGCAGTATACAGGTATGTTAATGTACAAAATCTTTACTGCACTGGAGTTTTGCCACAAATTATTATGGTCAAGGTTTTTGACGGGGTAGTATTTCATTACCTTTCCAAACCCTTTCCATTTACCAGAGCTTGGGACTACTTTAAATTTAAATAAATACTAAGCTATCCGGCCAGCATTTGCTTGAAATGGCTGTGGGAAACGACAATCAACATATTGCCGACCTCAAACCTGAATTACCGAATGCAAGGTAAAGGTGGTTTACCATAAATTTTAGCCAACCATGTTTGAAAAGCATTTGGTATATTTGCGAATTTAGATTCACTGCTTATTGGAAATTTTAGGGTTGTAAAAAATTCAAGCATGCAAATGATTTTGAAACATCCAAAACGGTCAAGAAAGAATTGGATAGCAGCAGTTTTAGGGAGTTAAACATTTTCGTTTATACCTCCAGGCCTTCTTCAAACTGGAATGGGGAAAAATTCCGTTAGCATGATTCCCGGAAATGTGGAACAGGCCTACCTGCCCTACTTTTCAAGCAGGTTTCGAAGAGTAACCCTTGCAATTCCGGGAATCATGCTAATGAATTTTTGTCCTCCAGGATTAAACTACTGCGATTTTCGGCGTCATCTATCGAGAAAAGGCCACTTTTCGACCTGACGCAAGAATTTAAAAATAAAACGTTCCTTTTTATGGAAAACGAACATTAACAAATAAAACGTTTTATTTCATAAAATGCAAAAAATTGAAAATAAAACGTATCAGTTCAAAAATGCAAACATTTAAAAAAATCTGTTTCTACAGTAGGCCTACGCGTACAGTAAGACAGTATTATTTCTGTTCATTCGAAAATAGATTTCACAATGTAGGTCTAGTAGGTCTGCATGACACAAATATACTTTAAACACTCTTCTCTAGACTCTTTGTAATGGTCAGAAATCCGTGTGTCCACCACGCTTGACTGACCGCTTGATCTCCTAAGCAGAAAATGGCAATGCAGTATTCAGCATTCGTAAAACGGTGGAATGTGTCCTATTAATATAAGAGACATTCCCCCTGTTGGAAATAGGTTTAAAATATCAAATGTTGTCTTTTCTATCACGCATAATTTTTATTATTCTAAACATAAAAAATGTCCCGTAATCTATACGATTTGTCCTTTATCGAACTGATCTTCATTTATTTTCGTGGGATATCGCTTAACTTTATATTAAAATGAGCTTCACATTACCTATTCTTTGTTATTTCCGGTATTATTTATGATTTCTGAAAATCAAAAATTGTCCAGTAATCTATACGATTTGTCATCTAACGGACTGATCCACGTTTATTTTCGTGGCATTTTATGATTGGTAAAGAAATAATCAAATTTTAAAAAATGCATTGACTTATCATCGCATGCACTACGTTTCCAAGTTCCAAGTAATATGATTTTTTAAATTGAAAATGACTTTATACGCAGCGATATGTCCTCTATTGAACTCTCTTAGATATTCTTTTAAAAATTAAATAAATTTCCAAAAAATGCTTTGACAATGTATACGTATAGCAAAATGTTTGTTAACATTTACAGTATATACAGCATATCATTACAAATAAATGTATATTTTGTAGCATACGTTAATGTACAAAATCTTTACAAACGTTGCAAAATAATTAAATTAGAAAAATTCGATTTTTGCCCCTTTCATCAGTTAATTCACGTGTCGCACGTACGCTGTGTTGTGCTATTGACTGTTTTTGAGCCCTTTTTTCCCTATTGGTCCATTTTGGAATCCGGATTTTCCAAAGGGGTATATATACATCCAACCCACTTCCTGACTTTTCCTACTCTCTCTTTATCAGCGTTTGAACCAGTTCGGACAGCTAAGTGAGCGTCTTAACTTTTTAAAGTTTTTAAGTTTCGTATAGTAATAGATTTTACGACGGAAACTACGTTCGTTTGACGTCAACGTACACTTGGTAAGTAAATCGTTTAAACTTTAAAATTTGGGAAAATGTTGAACAGTGGGCAGTGGTCAAATGTTGCTTGACCATCAGGGCGGTCTGCCTAGGGCGCAGCGATCATTGGGGCGCAAATTCATGGTCGACTTTTGCCTCGGAAACCATGGAAATTTTGCAACTTTGTCTGCGGAAAATTTTGAAAATGACTGTGTACTCGGAAAACGTAGACAATTTTACAATTGCATTATCTAGTTCCCTGACCTTTCCAGGTCTACTGGTACCTTGTGTTTTTATTGCTTAATTTTGAGAAATTTCCCACATTATCTTTATGAAATTTTGCAAAATTTCCCACATTTTATTTGTTATTTTTGAAAACTGTCCCACGTTTTAATGATAAATTTTTCAAAATGTTTCATGTATTGAATACTTTGGTTAAATTTGAAAAAACTGTCCTACTGATTAGTCAATTTTAAAAAAGTGTCCATTTTGTATTGATAAATTTGGAAAAACTTCACCAGTACCAATTAGTCAATTTTGCAAAATGTTTAAATGTTGGTGTTTTTAGAAAAAGTTTATATTACTTATGTAAATATTCACCACATTTATAAATGATAAACTGCTACCTTCCACCCCAGAAAAAGTTTACCTATGTCCCAGGTGTGGGTAGGGAGCGCGGTTCCCTTAATGGAACGACACTGACCATCGCTCGTATGGTATTAAAGTAATATTTTCTGAAATATATAAAGGAATATTTGCTGTAAATATCAAAAAAGTACTGTGCCATGCATTGTAAATGCATTTTTTAAAATTTATTTTACTGAAAAAACCTAAAATGTTAGGAAAATGATCCGAAATTGGATTTATTGGAAATTCCAAAATATTAGAGTTTTAAGGCTAATTTTATTTATATAAATGTTAGGAAAATAAACCAAAATCGGATCGATAGAGGGCAAATCGTCTTAAAAAAATGTCAATTTTTAGTGTAAAAACATAATTTTTTTTGGGGAAAGTCCCACATTTTTTGTCATAAAAGATGCGTCAATGACGAATAAGTCAATTTATTGGTAAAAACGTTAATGTTTAGATCTAAAAAACCTATTTATCGGTGAAACAAATGTTGAAAAGTCATTATTTTTGTTCAAAATATTGTAATTTTTTAGTGTAAAAAAACCGTCATTTTCTTTATGAAAATCCGTACAATCATTTGGTCAAAAATAATTTTATGATTAACAGGTTTTTGTTGTTGTTGTGCAATATGTTGTTTTTTTGGTGAAAAATTGTCCTCCGTTAGATATTCAAGATGGTGCTGACCCGCCACTTGATTAACATTGGATCTTTCCGAGGTTGCCTCTGATGGAGCTTGACAACGGTATCTTAAATTCATCTACCCTTATTTCAGACTCTACCAAAAATACAGAAAAACCGTAAGCATGTCATCAATGGTTACAGCTGCCACCACGGTGGCCAAAGACGAGCGAAGCAACATGGATGACAGTGATCCAAAAAGACCAGTTCCAGAGCTGTGTCCGATCAGCCGTGAAGGCTGCTCGCTGGTCACTTGCGGAGCATGCCCCTTGTGCCACCAATTCCTCACCGCCAAGGAGGAACTGTCTCGCAGCTTCGTGGCTGCTAAAAATGAATTGAACCAGCACTACCGATCCATCAGGAAGTTCTTCTACCTACGTTTCCGGGCCACCATGAAGTACGAGACATCACAATTCGAGATGGACATGGAGAATTTCGCCTATCATTACCTGGATGCCAGAAAGGATAGAGTAGGCAACTATTGGAACATCAACTTTCAAACCTTTGAAGAAATCAAACAGGAGATAATGAATTACTTCAATAATACTGTGGAGACTGTAAGCTTTACTCTCAACGATGTCAGAGATGGTGCCCTTACACGCTTCGAGGCTCAAAAAGAGCGCAGGGACCGTTACTACACATATGCCATGAAGAGAACCTTGAAGCGTTACCGGAAACAGATGATCGTTGCGATTAAATGTTACAAGAGTGATGGAGCAGTCATTGCAAACTGTTTGCGCTTCAAGAAAGCCAGAGCCTCGATTGTCAAAACAGAGCCTGTCATCGAGGTTAAGACCATCAGCTTCCGTGTCTGTAAAGTCAATGAGACCAAAAAAGGCAATGAGACCATTTGTTTCCAGAAGGACTATGACAACGAGACCAGCAACATCCGGAAGGGCAAAGACAGTGTGACCGGCAGCATCCAAAATTTCAAAGACGATGAGATGAACCCATTTTTGATGGCCAACATTAAGATTTGCACGGACAATGAGACCAATAGCTTTCCGATGGACACGTTTAAAGAATACACAGACAGTGTGACCAGTGGAAATGGAAATGAGATCAACCCGTTCCTGATGGACAGCATTAAGATGAGCACGGACAATGCGACCAACAGTTTCATGAAGAACATCTTCAAGACCTGCAAAGACAATGCGACCTACAGCTTTCCGATGGACACCTTTTATTCACACACAGTCGATGATACCAATGGCTTCCAGAAAGAAGCAAACAATGAGACCAACGGAGACCAGAAGGACAAGTACAATGGGACCAGCAGCTTTCAGAAATACGCCGATACTCATTTCGAGAAGAACAAAGACAATGAGATCGGCAGTATTCTGTTTGACAACGGCAGTGAGACAGGGAACTTCAACAGCAACGAGTCTAGCAGTATCCAGATATACAAGGACATTCGTGTCGGAAACTTGAAGAAGGACAAAGACGACGAGACCAACAACATCCAGAAAGATAAGGACATTGAGACAGGCACAGACAATGACTCCCAGAAGGACAAAGACAACGAGCCCAACAATATTCAGAATGTCAAAGACATTGAGACCGGCAGCTTCCAGAAGGACAAAGACCATGGGAATAGTATCCAGAAATACAAGGGCAATAAAACCAGTAATGTCCAGGATTACACGGATGATGAGATCAACCAAGTCCTCAAAAGTGAATTCAGCGAGGCAATCCAGTTCCTGGAAGCCATTAAGGAGGATGCCATCGCAATCCAAAATTACCGTAATAAGCAAGCCAATCACTTCCTCTTCGCTGAAAATAGAGTGGCGCGAGTACACTTGACTAACCAGAAGCTGGAAGAAGGAAGATTTAAGGCTTACCAGGAGGAAAGGTGCCGAAGAGTTATGCTCAATGAAATAGACAGGGCTTATCTTAGATTCTTGAGTCTGTTCCAGAATGGCCATCCCAATTTCAAGGTTCTGGAGTCGAGGCTCTCCAAGAAGATAAACGAGCAACACGAAAGAATGATAGTCGATTGTCTTTTTTAAGTAATTTTGAATATACAGTATATACAGATTATACAGTTATGTAAAATGTTGTACAATTTTATACAATTGTGTGGAATGATGTCAAATTTTGCATAAAATGTTGTTCAACCGCGTACAATTTTGCGAAATTTTGTAAAATTGTATTAGATTTTGTACAATTAATATAATTTTGTGGATACAATTTGAAATTAAGTTTTATTGTAATTTGTGATATATTACCCTTTTTTAAGAAATAAAAAAATATTGAAAAGGATTTAGTATCAGCTTCCATTGCTTTAAACGTGGATTAAGAAAACTTTTTTACTAAAGCTGCATTTCTTCCCATTTAGTGGCACATTCTGTCCACATGTCCCGCAGCAACTTATTTTAGAAACATTTTTTACTAAAACATGCCTTTGATCCCACTTAACGTAACAATTTTCCCGTGACAAATAAGCCACTTCTAGAACTAGGAACAACGTACATGTACTCCAGTTTGCTCGATTCCAGATAGTGAACGAGCACTATCTGCGTTGTACGTGCCGAATCAGCTATACGCATTCCAGGAAACAAATGTTTACTCCTGTTGCTAAACTTCCTTTCGTCTTTACTACTTTTTATGGAAATAAGAAACTCAGGTGAACCCACATTCGTAAACATACACAGTAGCTACAAGTTGAGGGAACGAGCAACAAAAACAAAAAGTTCCTCCAGTGTGGAGTCCTGAACGTAGCTTATTGGGTCCATATCAAATGTCATTCACATCTCATTGCAGAATCAGTGCAATTGATGGAGGCGTATACAATTCCTTCTTGATAAAAGACGCATTAAATACTATTAAAGTTCTTTTGTATGCAGACATTAGTACGTTAAGAAATGTTTTGAATTTACAGATGTCCCGTTTGTTTGTGACTTTGTGTCAGATATTGAAAATGGAAGTGCAATAGATATATCTACTCCTACAATATCTAAATAAAAATAAAACTAGAAAAAACGAACTCTGCTATATTTGGTATTTGTTTTCTGAAGGCATTTTGTGCATTAATACAAAAGTTGATTTGATTAGTAACTTATTATTTAGTATTTAGCTATATATACAAGGTAGATAGATAAAATTTCTATAATTTGAAATTGCATCTTTGTATTTCGAGGCTATGGAAACTGTAAAACCTTTTATAAAATATAAATTAATTTTAATAGCCGAACTTCGTCAAGACGAATCTCAAGGGGCGTTATCAGAAAGTCAGACAAGACACATGATTTTATTGTTGCTTTTTAATTATTTAAAAAAAGACACCGGAGAATAGCTGTACTATTTTGCAATTTTTTTAAAGTACAACTACGTCATACATTAAAATTACCACGATGACGTCATCCTCGAATGTCATAATTTAAAATGTAATAAATGACGCCATCATCACAATTTTCTTGAATGATGTCATCAATATTCTAATGAATGGCGTCATCGTCCGAATTTTAATAAATGACATTTTCTTGAGTGATGAATGACGGCATCATCAAAATTTCAATAAACGACATTGGAATAAAAAATATACTGAATGACGCCATCATCAGAGTTTTCTTGAATGATGTCATCATCAAAATTCTTATCAATTGGGTCATCATCAAAATTTTAATCAATGACGCCATCATCACAATTTTCTTGAATAATGTCATCAAAATTCTAACGAATGGCGTCATCATCATGCAGAATCTTAACGAATGGCATCATCCACAAAATTTTAGTGATTGATGTTGTTGAGAAACCCTTTCATCTCTGTGCATGTGCCGCTGTGCACATGCCTCGACTATCTTCACTGTCCTTGCACATG
>JAQGAO010005491.1:0-13526 GCA_034697705.1 Ommatoiulus sabulosus
CATCGCGCAATACATAGCACGTGATCGGTTTACACCCACCAGAACATGCACCTGCACCTGGTGTAATGAGTCGAATTTGCCATAATTGATGAATTCCTTCTAGCCCAAGCGACTTCATGCCTGCCAAAGTACGAATCATGAAGCTTCTGTCTGCGAGCTTCTATTATTTACATCTGACGGAAAGTGCTACATGTAGCATATCAGGTACTGAGGTACAGGGTTCAGAGCCCTCACGAATGCAAAATGTTCACAGTTCACAAACTTTTCAGTATACTCACCAAAATTCAGCCCAAGACCCAGTTTGGAGGGCAAAGCTACGCAGTAATATTTTGGGGATGGGGCCTAAGTTTAAAATTCACTTATTCCATACAATTGCACATGTAGGCTACTGTACATCTCAAAAAAACAGAAGTTTTGGGAATCGCATTTGGGTAGTCGTTAAGGGGACTGTACACGATCGGTAATACTTACAGTATATCCTGTATACTGTCAAATTGTCAATACCTCCAAATATGTTGCATCATTCACCTTCATTACATTACAACATCACACGATCAGTTTAACTGACAATATATGTTTGCTTCATTAGCGCTCAATTCTCCGCTGTCAGTATAGAAACACGCAGTGGCGCAATTTGATAATGCCTACGTGTTCAATACTAATGACTGGCATATAATGAGGTCATTGAGGTGCGCCACCTACACTGTCAATACTAATGATAAGATTACTGATGCGAGTGCAATCAATATCGTCAGTACTATACTGACGGCATGCTTAACCACGCCTACAATTACCAAACCACGCCCAGTACCGATTCCAAAATATGGATTTTTATCAATACTGGTCATGAAACAAAGTGTTTAGCACCTCGATCTATTCCGAAATTTAATATAAACTTGCATACCGTTATGAAGACTCGATGAAATTCACGAATATCGAACAGCGATCCTGGGACCAGTTTTCCCCGAAAAATCCGTTACTTCGACTCAATCGCTCGTAAATTCCCCACACAATGTTTCGCTGTTTTCTTCAAACCGCATATACAGTCTGCGCATATAAAGTTGAAAACAAATTTTCAAGCAGTAAGAAAAAGGTGGGACGAGCAGGATGCAAGCACATTGTAAAATCTCAAATTCTGCATCAAAATAAACAACAACTGACAGGTGAAGAAAGAAAAAATGATAAATAACCGCAATTAAACGTGACGGTGGACGTTGAGGCACTTGGTTAGACGGGCAATTAACCTTGCCCTCACAGCCGTACCCAACAAAGTGCAACTATTTTCCCTACTAACCAGAAAACTTCACAGATAACCGGGCTAAAAATGATAATTTCTTGAGACAAAAAAAAAAAAAGTCGAATAAATTAACGTGAAAAACTCGTTTCCAGGGCGCAGACATGCATTGTCAAGCTTACCAATTCGAGTTCGTAAACATAACGCCATTAAAAAGTGAACGTAAACTATTTCGAAAATCGAAATGAAAGGGTTGGTCGCGCTGAATTTGGATCGCATTAGTGGTGCTCGTAAAATCACCATAATTAACCCAAATTCTTTTACGAGCATGGTCAATGCTAACTCGTGTTGAATTTCAATCGAAATTAAAACGTACAATACATGTATGCTTCCAGGATCTCGGCGTAATTTATGAGGAATTACCTAATCTGGGAGCCATATATATCCTGAAACTCGGTGGTTTTTTATTAGGGTACTCAATTAGCAGCTTTAAGAAGGATAATTTTGCTGTCGTGAAGTCAGGTGTGCAAAATCGACACACTGATAAAAGTCACTCATGGTTATCGTTGTTTTGCACCAATGCATACATAACTTAAAATGTCCCACGTGACTTCACGACTGCCAAAAGTGCCATGCGTAAAGCTTCTGTCTGAGTACCCCTGCAGTTTCTGCAAAACCATGAAGCGCATGCAATGCATATTTACTTTCATTTTTATTTTACGACAGGATCTGCGAACCATATCCTATAGCGTTTTTCATTGGAGGTACTCAGGCAGAAACTTCACGAACCGTAGTTTAGCAGTCGTATAGTCACGTGTGGGAAATCGACACACTGGTTGGTTTATCCGTCAATGACTGAACATGTATTTCTTTTGCACACGTGATTTCACGACTGCCAAAAGATCGAGGCATTCGTAAAGCTTCTGTCTGGGTAATTCCTATTATTTGCAGTTTCCAAGAAAAACCCATCGTTACATTTTTAAATGTATAATAAAATGTTATACTGTAAGTATTAAATCAAGAAAGGCGCAAGATTCCATAACATTAGCATACATAAATTTCCTTGAGTACAATGTTAAATCAAACCTTTTGCCCTCGCAAGTTCATTGGGCTCTACATGTAAGTGCATCATGCATGCCCTTGTTTGACCTACACATTTTCTTGGAAAAGAGAGCAATGAACAGCGAATATTAATAGACTTTCTTTTGATAATGTTGTTAAAAACAAGCACAGCTAGATGAAAATTACCATAAATTGCTTAGAAAACAAGTGGGGCTTTGAGCCTTTCACGTGTTCATTCAGTAATTATTTTGTTTTTGTTTTTAGGAAAAAATGTAAAGTTAGCACAAATTTGTTTTCAAAACAAATATTCAATTTAAAAAAAAAAATCTGCAGTGACCCGGTTAATAGAAATCTGGATAATCGAAGGTATATATACTTCAAAAATATAAGACTAGCTATGAAAGTATAAAGTAAATACATGTACTTTACAATAAAAAATTATGTAAAGAAAATAAGAAAACATGGAATACTAAGTTAAAGGATCTACTGCAAATTCATTGTTTCCAAATGAATAAGAGGCAACTAAAGCATTCTAAGTCCAATGAAGTCCCTGGCGTTTAGTATATACTGAAATTTACAAAACATTTAAAAGCCTAATTTTAGAATTCAGGGTTCAGCCATGAAATTGTCCACTGCGTGGAATATTCCACGCAGTGTAAACAACTTCATATATATGAAGTTGTTTACACTTTATATAAAACTATGCAAGTATATACAAGTATTTTGACAATTCAACGATTTGTGCTAATGAAATCAATAACGCCATAAAAAAAATTGAAGGTTGAATTGTCAACGATTGCGCTCCATAAAAACTTCCTTGTCCTTTACCATACATGAACTTGGTAATTAATAAACCGCAAAATACTAATCAACTCTAAAATTATGACATTAACGTCGATGTAAATTATATCTAAAAGATTTCATTTTTTTTCGTTTTCTGGAATTCAATTTCCAAAAACGAAAAAAATAATTTTTCTTCATAGATTATAGAAATTTTAACTTGTTTTCAGAAAATAAAATGCTATCGTGGTGAAAAATTGTAATTTTTTTCACCAAGTATTAAGCATTAATGACATAAAATGCCATTTTTGCATTTCAAATATAATTTTTAGTTCAGAAAATGTTTGTTTTTTTCAATCAAAGAGCGTTGTCCACTGTACAATGCTAGCCCCTCTAAAGCGGCCATCCATGCATACTCTAAGGTGAGTATGTATAGCTATCTTATCAGGGGTAATTCAATCTAACAAATGCTCAGGATGGCCAAAAAAGTAAACCAGGCTTAAGTCAGGTCATTCAGGTGAACGGGGACTTCGTGTAATCCCTGTACTCTGTCTGTCGCCAACCTCTAAGACATAATGGTTTATAAAAAGTGTATATGAAATTAAATATATGGGTATAATGTTTGAATCTTCCGGTTATATCTGGTTTTGGATAAAACAGGGCATGTACCAAAAAATGCGCATGGCAACACCTGATCTCACTTCTGAGACGAACCCTGACGGGCTCAATAAATTCATCCAAGAAAAAATGTATTACATGTATCCACCATCTCAATAAAAAACACCTAAGGCATGTATCACCAGAGCTCATAAAGGCAAGAGTATTTATAATTACCTATTCAGAAGCTTGAGGCATCATTATGAAGGTCTTCCCTGTAAAAACTATAATAAACGTGACGTGCTTGGTCAAAAAAATTTTAAATTGACTAAATCTAACAAAAATCTCTTGGAGCATTATGGTGGCAAATTAATGGCCTTCATATAAAGCCACCTTAATTTAGATCATTTAGTATGCCAATGATGTACACTATGGAAGCAGTTTTCATATTTTACATAACAATCCAAATGACTTAATAGTGGACTTAGAAGCTGTTAAATAAGGAACACACCTGGCAATAAAACCAAAACGCAAATAACTTGAATTAAGCAAACATTAGATTGAATTTAATTCCACGTGATTTTTTTTAACAAACCGGTATCATGATTGTGAGAGGGTTAAATTACTTCATCATGGAGCAATTTTCTGCCATTTACTTCAGTTGAAATTTTCTTAATTGCCCTTAATCCCACAATTATTTTTTAATTTCATTCAAAATGTGTCAGAAAAAAAAACTTGATTCTCACCTAATTTCCTCCCTCAATGCAATAAAATTAGCTCGATGCCGCAACGAGTTAACGCAACACCAGGAATGACATTCAAAACGAATAATTTCATTTGTGTCCATGATGTAACACTTATAAACCCTTTAATAAGCATCGAGAGCTAGCGATATTTTGGTGAAAAAATGGATCATTTCTTAGAAAAGTTAAAAAAAAAAGATAAAAACTTTTTCCGATGAGGGACAAATTGGGAAATTCAGATGTGTACGACAAAAAATTGCTCTCCTTTTGCATAAAAACAATATACTCTGGTGTAAATTTCAAGTCTCGGCACTAAACAAACTTGAAAGTGAAGGTTTGGAGTGGGTCCATATATGACATCACGTCCACAAGTAAGCTAGTCGATTCGCACTTCGCATGATGATGAACAAAGAGATGGTATGGAAATTTACAGAAAAAGCGAGGGTACAACACCTTGACGTTTTTACAACGTAGAGCAATTCATATATTAAACACATGGCAAAGGTTAAATAGAACTCTTTCAAAGGGTGTACCAGCTATGTGTTCTCTTTGGGAATTTTGGTGAACATAGTTTTTGGCATAAAATGTAATATTTATGCTAAAAATACTTTTCTACAGAAGGTACAGTACATGTAACTAAGAATTGAAAAATTTATATTTTTAAATTTCCAACGCGTGAATTTTAAATTAATTTTATCCGATGTGGCAGTATTGATTCCTAGATGGCGAGTTTTTAAATTGAAGTGGGTTACTATTTGCGTAGGGAAATTATGAATGTGAAATTCACATTTCCTAGTTATTTACCTTCGTTTTCTACAGGTAAAAATATTGAAAATATTTAATCTTATGCCTAAAAACTATCGATTTTCAAAAAATTCACCACATATGATCACTGGTAGACCCTCTAAGTTCAATTTCAATCTCCGTGTCTCTTAGATTTACGGTCAGATCCTCAGAAATCCAAACCGCAGGAAAATATATATTTTAAAAATCGACCATGGCGATTAGATATTAGTTCGTTCTTATCTAAAAGTATTTTCAAAATTATCCAAGTTTACAAGTACATGATGTATGTAATTCCACTTCGTCCTCGCATTAATTGTATGGTTCAGGTACTTTAGCTACTCTGAGGAGATGGGAACTACAGTGTACTCTGAGGAGATGGGGTGGGGGGAAGGAAAGTCACAATTTTTTTAAATAAAGCAATTAATGTAATCGACACATAGGGACCGGGGCAATGCAAGCATGCCATTTGACGAAATTAGATCTAGCTACTTGATTTGGATTGGTAGTGCACAAAACCTAGGCGTGACGTCATTTATAGACGAGACGTTTTGCATTCAAACTTAACTGGAATGGCGCTATTTGAATGGTCTTCAAAGTTTGCTGGGTTCCTTAGGCACCCCTGAAGCATCCCGTCATTGAGGCTTCAATTTTTTGGCCAAATTGTCACCCAATTTATCCATGAATTCGAACGTTTCCAAATAGTCCGATCGTTTCACTCTATATAACACGCACACACAAACAGAGCTTGAAAATAATGCACAGGCTCATCGATAGTGCAAACAGAAAAATCAATAAAACTTTCCGCTCACCCATTCATTCCTTTTATGCAGATGGCCAAATCCTTAGTCATGTACCCAGACTCGATGGTTTCGATGCAAACTGCTTCTAGGGTCTCCGCAAAATGGAGGAGGTCCTTGTTGTCATCCAGCTTGGCCCGATGCATCAGACCCCGGGTCCATGCGAAAATTGATGCTGAAAAAAAATTGAAAATTGAGGTTTCTAACAAACAAAATTGGGAGGAAAACCAAAAAAGGGACACCAATGATGCTGATTTTGAGTCACATTTAACAGCTATCATTTTTTTAAATTAAGTAAATTTAAGAATTTGTAAACCACAAGCCAATGCACATGCAATGGTTACAAAGTATAAATATTTCAGATGTAATGGATAGGATTTTTTGAAACCTCAAGAAATTCGGGGATGATTCATCTTTTCTTAATGGGAAAATGTTATTAGATAAGGCACTTGAAGCTACACAAATAAATCATGCTTGGAGAAAATAATATTATAATTTTGTGAAACTTTAAAAGTTAACAAACTAGACAGGCTACAATTAGTCTGTATTTTAACAAATTTATTACTTTTTTTCCGTTCATTAACAGCAGAGTTGCAATATTCTGGTTCAATCAAATGTCAGTGTTCAAATGTTGCCAATTTCACATTCAAGACCTTGCACTCAGCATAATAAACCATAAATGAAAATAAACTATAACGTCGAAGGACGTCTAGATCTGGTTATTTTAAGAAATGATTTTATGAATCTACGTACCAATTGGGTTGGTCGACGTTTCTTTACCCTGTTGATAAAAGCGATAATGCCTAGAAAATCGTACACAATTATACTTATTAAATGATCTCCTGGAGCGACATTTCAAGTAAAACATGCAATTAGACACTTCGGTCATGTCATGTTTGGAATCTATAGTAGTCAAGTGTATAAAAATCTCGCTTACATAAATTACATAAATTCTTGATTACAATAAAAGTGATACTTTTTAAAAAGTTTAAAAATGACAGGTGATTTTTGTGTGTCTCATTTTAGGATGATGGAGCGGTATTTTGATCAGCACATTGGAGATATGCAAAACTTTTCCTTAACAGTTTTACCCGCTTTTCTTAAACTGCAGCATGCAACATATAATTAAATTCTATGAATAAACAGCTTTCCAAAATCCAAACTAAATTTGAATTGTGACTAAGTGTCAGATGTCCGCCTTCGATGATCGTGCCACATGCATGTTTTTATGTAATAATGAAAACAAGAATCTTGGCAAAAACGCCTCTTGACTGAAATATATACAGTGGACTACCAATTATCTTAGGTCAATTCTTACGTAGTCATTGGTGACCCGAGCCAAGCAATGAGAAAAAGCTGTTTTTCTTAAAAAATCGATTTTCAACTTCCCTGAATTTTCCAGGTTTTAAAAAAATTTCCCTGACCAATGACAATGTCAAAAATTGACATATTTTGCAAAATCGACACAGGAAACTATTTTGCAAAATTTACTAATGATAATTTTGAAAATTAACATACAAAAATTTAAAAAATGTAACAAAATTTGCTTGAACATTTTTTGAACATTTGACAACTTTCTATTGGGAAAATGTTGCAAATTTTGCAAATTTGTACTCTGAAAACGTGGAAAATTTGCAAATTTCTATTTGGAAAATGGTCCCTGAGCTAACCATTTAGAAGCATTAGTTTTGTTATCGCAACAGCATGCGTACGTTGAATCTCCCTGACTTCTCCCTGACTTTTGCAGGTTTTCCAAGTCTGGGTCCAACATTTTATAACTACTTGTAAAAGTCCGCTAGATACACTTACCGTGTTACAGTGCCATGCGCTGCTTCCGCCTCCACGGTTTTCCCATCAGGGCAAATGAGCACACTGGTCATCAATCCCAATGAGCCGTAACCTTCAAATAACCAATAGTTAGATATAGTATAGTAAAAATATCTGTTCAGATACTTCTTACAATTCTGCCACTAATGTACCTTGAGCCACTGAATCTGACTGCACATCACCATCGTAGTTTTTACACGCCCAGACGAAACCGCCTTCAGATTTCATGGCTTGAGCAACCATATCATCGATAAGCCGATGTTCGTACCAAATTCCCTTGGCTTCATATTTACTTTTATATTGGCTAACAGAAAAAAAAATTATCAGAAAATGGTTTTGAGGAAATGTCTCACAGTTTTAAAATAACTTATTTTATATAATGTATATTCACAGCCTACCTATCATAAACTTCCTGGAAAATATCCTTAAATCTGCCATCATATTTCTTAAGGATGGTATTTTTCGTGCTGCATACATCAATAAAAAGCAAATTATAAAACGGTAATTTATTCATAATGAATTTCAGTGCTCTGCACTTCCGTTACCTTAAATATAAAGGCATGACCTTGTCCAGAGCAAAATTGAGCGAGCAGTGTGCAAATTCCGTGATTGACTAGACATGAAATGACATGGAAATTAATCAACAATATAAAAGCATAAAATCAACCCAGCGCTTTAGTAACTCGTGTTCACAAATTGCTACCTCATCAGTGTTGAACATTCCCAAAGCCACACCGGCTCCTTCGTATTCGTTTACGGTGTGTACAATAGGTTCGCCGCCATTTTTTGGTGTAAATACCATCTTCAGTGTGCCAGCACCAGGAACCACAAAATCGGTAGCTTTATACTGAAAAGGAATTTAGGTTCAATTGATGAAATCACATTTAATAACGTTTTGAATCTTTTTACTAAACGAGTTTTACCTGGTCAGCATGAGCGTGACGACCAATAATTATGGGCTTGGTCCACCCAGTGACTAGCCTCGGAATGTTTTTGCAAATAATTGCTTCTCTGAATACTGTCCCCCCAAGAATGTTTCTTATTGTGCCGTTAGGTGACTTCCACATTTTCTTCAATTTAAATTCTAGAAAGACAATCAGGTTAATGTGTAAATGGAGCTTTATTCCACCTACATCAAAATAAATTGTATGGGTACCTTCCACTCTAAGCTCATCCGGGGTTATAGTTGCACACTTGATTCCAACGTTATACTTCTTGATGGCGTTGGCGCAATCAACGGTGACTGAAGAAACATTAAAAGGATCAGGTCAATTAAGATAGTTTTACTAAGCATTTCGAAACAAACTTTCACCAACTCATTTTGAGCCCCATTCTCCTAACTAAAAGGGTTTAATAGATATCTTTAAGGGGAATAGCGCTTAAAGGGATTTTTATACAAGTATAAATTATTCTAAATTAATCCACATGGTTTTAATGAGATAATGATTGGCATATTCATAATGAAGATCTGGGGATAAATGCTTACTGCATTCTATATCATGTGAAAACAATGTTTTCATAAATAATTGGCATTGAAAAAAATCCACAAAAATCGCCGTTTTTAGAAGTATATCTTGAGTATTGCAATCATCAATATCAACTCCCAAACGTCCTTGTAAATCCTAAATAAATCACTCACCACTACAAACAGATAAAGATTCAAAATCCATAGTATACATAAAAGTGATGAAAAACTTGTGCAAATAAACTCGTCGTTCAGAGAGAACACTCACGGCAATGGTAGAGATTAGTGATCGATAAGATAGATTATCAGAAAAGCAAACATCATTATTGACTTTCTTAAAGAAACATAACAAGGACGTGGAGGTGGTCGGTGAACTCTTGTCATGAATTCTTGTCATTTTTGGACAAGAATTTAAAAACTTCAGTTTTACGTGGATACTGATTAAGGAATGTTATAGAAAAATCATGTCTCATTGGCTGCAAATAATGCGAAATCAAATATTCCCATTTCACCATTATTGAAACAAAAATAAAGCCGGATTATTTTAAAATACATGTTTTGCATAATTTGAAGAAATATTGACATATCGCTTGAAATGTAGCAATAATTGGTTAATTTATGCCTGCCATTACCATATTATTTTCAAAACTGACATGTACATGTAAAAAACTGTAATAGCTACTTTACTTTTGGCATCCTTATTAGTCTAGTTCCTAGAAACTCTTAACTATAAATTCCAGATCAAAAGACATTTAAGAGGAAAACATGGCTTGGAAAAATCCCCAAACACAATTGCAAGATAGTAAGGGAAATTGCGCAGCCAAGAAAATAATTTTTTTTATTATTCTAACAAGATTTTTAATTTTCTCGTAAACAGGATTTGTATATCAACCAGGAGATTAATGTGAACATTTTATTTTAATGACTTCCTTGCCACTGTGCAAGCACCACGCGTATAATATACCTGTCCAGAATTACGACAAGCTGCCAACACGTAACCAAGAACAATTACATACAAAAACCAGTTTTAAATGAAAACGTCAAATGGCAACGTGCTCGAAATTCTGATGACCTCAGTTTATAATTAATACAAAAGTTATTTTATTAAATACCCTGATCATCGGTTGCATCTCTATTCTCCATACCCAGATCGTACGAGTGCAATTCCATATCAAGAAATGGAAAAATTAGCTTGTCTTTGATGCTTTCCCAAATGATTCTGAAATGAATGAAAGGTTAGAACTACTTAATTACAAAAGTCATATTGAGCAATCAGGACACTGACACCAATAACGAACTTTCGAGTTGTTTTTTTTAATTTTATGTGCACGTCTCGGATAATAAAAACAATATTGAAGACGTGATAAAAATTGATAGCTATAGGGATGTCCCAATTTTTCAGACCACAAATTACAGTTGGTTTCATCGCTTACAACACACTTACAACATTTCCAAAAAACAACTTGCGTAAATCAACTGCAGTCTGCATGTGAATAACAAGATTACTATTGAATAGTATTTGGTTTTCACAATTTTTGCAATGTACGCTGTTATGAAGTATTGAAT
This sequence comes from Ommatoiulus sabulosus, assembly GCA_034697705.1. Taxonomy (NCBI): domain Eukaryota; kingdom Metazoa; phylum Arthropoda; class Diplopoda; order Julida; family Julidae; genus Ommatoiulus; species Ommatoiulus sabulosus. The sequence goes on from JAQGAO010005491.1 coordinate 10,858, forward strand.
TTTTTTTGAAAATCGAATCACACTTTTTTTAAAGGTCTTTCCAAGATAAACTTGATGCTATGAAAGTGACAGCAATGAGGATAAATATTTTGATATATTCCAGAGTTCAAAAGCTGATATTTTTGTGAATAAGTTTCTTCAAAAGCCTTATCAACATCTTTCTTGTTTTAAAATTTGCCTCTGATAATAGGGGTGCATATTACATTTCCAATCAAACCAAAAATGTCAATTCCAGAAAATACTAGCTTATACAGTATATACACTGTATATACATGGATATATATATTTTTTTATTTAGAAATTACATTAATTCTCAACAAAAGGCAAACAGATGTGAAATCATACATGTCAATTATTCATGTGATAGCAAGGACTGAAACCAAGAAAGGACAAATCAAGAGCTTCTCTCGATCAATTTTTCTCTATAGAGTGATCAAGTGCAAATACGAACAGCAAACTCAAAATAGCACTTTCAAGGTCTACTCCATGCAAGCATGACACGCAAATATTTTAAGGCATTCATTGTTCATTGGTGTTCAATGCCAACAAGTTCCCAATTGACAATTCACATAACGTGTGAATCATGAAACAGCATGTCCAGCAAAGCTACAAGAGTGCAAGAGTGCGGTTATTCCACAATTAGATAAAAGCATTTTATTTTTCGACCATTTCAGAATAATTGTGCAATTGTGCAATAACTATATATAGTTGGAACTTCTTAATGAAAACTTGTTTTGCTGCATTTCAGTAATCAGATGCATTAGCTCTGAAAAAATTCTTCAGAAACATTACGACATAGTATTTGAAATAAAATCCTTTGCCCGTATATGTTTCCAAGTAATTTATCATGTGTTAATTTTTAATTCCATAAAAACTATTTTCATTGCGCAAAACGTCATTTAGTATCGATGCATGCAGGAGATATTCTTAATTAATTTAATTAGAAAAATAACGAGACGACGACCAAACTGCAGATTGCAAAGCAACGTTTCGTCGTCTAGTTATTTTTCTAATTATTATTATTCCCGACCACTTGAGGATGTCTTCATATGTTAATTAATTTAAAAACAACGAGCTCAAAATGTCAAATTCGTAATTTTTCCCCTTCGTTATCTTTAGGATATTTTTTTTCAAAAGCATTTCATTTTATCCTCATGGTGGCCTATGACCTCTGTACACAAACAAATCGCAAGAATGGGTCGTCCACTCTGGATGATATACCTTACGAATTTTTTTTTTAGAAAATTTTACAATTTGCCTTTTTATTTAAAAAAAATAAATACTTATGAGGAATCCAAAATCAAACAAGTTATCTACGGGTAGAATTAAAAATCGAAAAAGTGAGGATCTAATATAATTTTATCAAGCTTGGTGTTAACATATTGTACTAAGGGCCCATAAGTGTGTTTCTGTACTTAAAGCCAATGCACAATCAGGTACAATCACTCAGTTCGTAACCTAAATTGGGTCATTTAGTTGTGGAGTGTGTACAATCTCAACGTGCACATCACTTTAAAATAATTAAGATAAAGCAAAATCGATAATACTGTGTACTTTACTTTGGGGGGAAAAAACCTGACATCAATTCGTGAATTGCAATTAAAAGGTTTTATTGATTTTTCCGTGGGATTAGTAGGATTTTCTAACATGCGCATAATTAATTATGCATGCACACGTGTGTTTGATTCGTGTGACTACCCATTTAATGTGTAATTATACACACATCAACACTGTTTAATTACAATATACAGTATAATCTTGAGAAAGCCATTCCAACCTTACTCAACTTTTTGCAATTGAATGACCTAACATATATCCTAGTGATGCATCAGCTTTTCTTACATTTAATTGAATATACATGTATATAGTCATACAAAATCAATTTATGACAAAATGCATAAATATGAAGTGCAATTTGATCTATTACTGTGCAAGTGTGCACCGATCAACATGAAAATCAATTCACATCACGAATTGAGGAACCCAATCTTGTATTTCCCATGGAAGAAGGTCATGCACTCTTTTTGGAGGACAAAAGTAGTTGGATTAACTCATTTCATCAACGTTTAAAAGGCGTGAAGCACCAATTGTTGTATCCAACAGGTGGTTCAGTAGCGAAATATAGGAACCATAGCACGTGTAACACTTTAAAACCCGGGTTAAAAATGATATAAGGTCAAAATGCTAATCTCCATGCAATTTGCAAACCGGGTTGGGAAGACTGAATCACGACGAAAAAGTTTAACTAAAAGGAACCCTGTACATTTTAAAGGCCAAATTTAAATGTAGTGTTACCTGGTCATTTCATCGCCTTTAACTTCGACAACAGGTCCGCCTGAAACAAATTTAAAATCAAAATTTATTATCGATCCATCTCCCAAACTGAAGAGAAATATTCAAATGCTCTCGGCGCACCCGGCAAATAAATTACTCGCGAGCAATAAACCAACGAAAGGATAAAGTACAAGTACGAAATGAACTTACATTTGATTTTTCCCATGTTTAAAAGGGCCTTTTTTTCTACAAAATAAACACTGAGGGAGGAAATGAGGCCAGAGACTACCACCGACGACTTCTACGAATGCAATGCTACGTAAGGGTAGGAGCAGAGTGAACCGATTTCAGATCAGCTTTCTGCCTCCGATTACTAGCGCATGCGCATTCGCAAA
>JAQGAO010005492.1:0-13525 GCA_034697705.1 Ommatoiulus sabulosus
AGTACAGATTGGCAACAATTTTAACAATTTTTGAGAACAAATTTTCATAATTTTCAACAGTTTCCGAGGACAAATTTGCAAAATGTTCAACAGTTTCCGAGGACAAATTTGCAAAATGTTCAACAGTTTCCGAGTACAAGTTTGCAAAATGTTCAACAGTTTCCGAGGACAAATTTGCCAAGTTTTCAAACTGTACTTAATATAAATATGCACGATTTCCAACCTTTTCCAGCAAAAATTTGCCCAAATTTCAACTGTTTTTTCGAGTACAGATTTGTCAAATTTTCAAAAAAAAAAAATTCGTGCTATTTTTTTCAAATTTTTAAAAAAATTGTTTGTTAATTTTTACAATTTGTCTTCAGTAAATTTTGCAAAATATGGAAAATTGTCCTGTGTCTATTTTGACAATGTCATTGATCAGGGAAATTTGTCAGGGAAGTTGAAAATGAAATTTCTAGGCCATTTCTGCTGAGAAATGTAATCTATCTTTCTTGGTGGTAGTATTATGAAAGAAATTTTGAGGAAAGTAATTAAAATCCAAAAATTTCGAATTACACAAAGGAAATAGTTGGCTTCTAAGCTTCTTGAAGATTACCGTAAATGAATGCTTGAGAAGGTGTTAATACGTACTATTATTAGGAACTATTTTTTTTCCTCAATGTAGAATTGTGTCACAAAAACGTGGAAATAATTCAAAATAGGGCAAGTGAAATGGGAACGATTAAAAAATTAACGGGGAATTTAATAAGCTTTGTAGAAAAAAAATGCAGATGACGTAATTTTAAATTGGGATATTAAAATTGTTTCCAATTTTTTTCACATAAATTTCAGGAGTTACTTCCAAAATTTGTAATATTTCAGGTAGTAGTTTCACTATTGGTGCCAACTTGGCACCAATAAGCAGGAAGTGAGAAGGAGGATTGCCAAACTGCCCCACTCTCCCGAAACCAAATGTGGCCACGTGATATCGTCTAGCCAATTTAAATCCGCATTTGGTCCATTTTCCTCATTACTCCCAATGCCAAATTATCTGTGAAAGCTGTTGCACAGCTGAATTACGGCACATTGTTTTGCAATATGGTATGAAAGTTTTTAAGAGATTACCGACGTCCAAGAATTCTCTTCAAGGCATTTTCATTGCTCTTTTGAAGTGCCAAATTCAGGATTGGCAGAACTCTTCACAAAGCACCATCGTTTTCTGTGTTAAATTCTGGGACAAAGACTCCATTTGACTTTTCACGTCAACTCTTTGGAGATGGCACATTTCAGCTTGTTTTCTGAATCATATTGTTTTGATTATGAACAGCAGTTTATGAACACAATTTGAGGTTACTTGATGTGGATGCCAGACAGATGTTGAGTGTGTAATCAGAAGCCTGGTAGATTCTTTTTCAATTGTATAACTGAAAAAACATTCCTACCTGGTATATATTGCATGAAGGCAAAGTAACTTGGGATTTGACAAACAATTTGTTCCCTTGAACTGCAAAAAATCATTCCCTCCAGAAGTTAATAATCCCTTGCACTTGAAGTGATTTGTAGTTATGCAACTGAAAAAGAATCTACCAGGCTTCTGATTGCACACTCAACAGCTGTCTGGCTTCCACATCAAGTAACCTCAAATTGTGTTCATAATCAAAACAATATGATTCAGAAAACAAGCTGAAATGTGCCATCATGGCCACATATGATGGCACATTATATGTGGCACATACCAGGTAGGAATGTGGTTACCTTTTGACTGAAGTTGTTGGATAATAAGTATGGCACGGAAGTGGGCATTACATGTATAAGCATCATTGCAATAAGGACCACATATTTCAGCAGTCGTGTTTTCTTTAAGACGGCGTGATCATAATTGTCTGGCAAGTCGTCTCGGCTAAAATGCAATTTTAGTAGATTTTTCGGACTTTTTTTTTCTTGTTGTTGTGAAATATAACAACCGGACTGTAGTCGCCTGTGGCTTTATTATATATCCATTGAAAGACTGGTTGAAATTACCTTGCTTTGTTTGAAATTTCTCTTGAGACTCCCTCGCCTCCACTAGTAATTTAAATTGACTAATAGAATGATTTTTTTTGCCTTTGTCAGGTGGGTAAGATGATTAAAAATGGAGGTGTCTGGTCTTTGAACCTCTTGCATGCACTGGGGCAGATAAAGTACCGACTATTGTTTTGGACGTTTTGGGAGATTTAATAGCCACGATTTAGCCAGTCACAAAGGATTGACAAAAAACGTGAACGTTTCATGATTACACCTAAGATAAACAACGTGAGTTTGAAGTATGCCATTTAGTCCAGACTCGCAATGTCGGAAGATTGTGGCTGCTCGAGACAGTAGACAAAATCCTCTGAAAAAACATTGGCTGATCATCGCTATATTTAAGACAGATTGCACGATTCGACTCAATTCTGGAGAATTTTTCAGAATGTGATTGCTCAGGGTGCATTATCTACAGTATAAACACAGACAAATGTTAGATCTGATGTTATCATCATGTACAGCATATAATACCATGAAATGTTTATTGGAATTTGCCATGTTTTGCAGTAAAAAGGTCTTCACTTCCTTTTTAGATTTAATTGGGATGCCAATATTTACTAAATATTTAGTTTCTAAAAAGGATTCTTATAGGACTTTAGGGACATGAATCATTGAAAATTGGGTGTTTTTCTTGACGGTTTTAACTCATGGAAATTCCCTTTACAAAGGTTTGATGGTTAGGAACTTAGGACAGATGGTAAACTTATGGCAAAAAAAAAGTGTGATTGGGCTTAACCTTGATTTTTTTTGAGGTTACCTAGCGTCTCATCCTCAATGCACAGAACCCAGAATGTTAAACCCTGGCAGTGTCCAAAGTGAGATGCAGTAGAAAAATGTCAAACCCAACAAGTGCAGCCAATTAAAAAATAAATCTTGTTAATGGTTTTTGCAGGTCGACTCCAGGATCGTGTGCAAATTCAGCAGTGAAGTACCGTTCAGCTAAACAAGACAGCAACTCATCTACAAACGTCTCCACCAAAAATGCCATGGGATCGGCTGAACTTAACGCAGTTTCCCATTCGACTCCATCGAAGCCATCGATGGCTTCCTCGGGGAGCAGTTATTTGGCAAGGCGGTCAATCGGTTCAACCCTTCGGCCACCGAAGCAGATGAGCGTCGCTGAAACGGACGATGGTGGCGCCAAAATCGATGCCTCTTCGTATCTCTCCATGAGCCAGGACGTGACCAACGTGAAGACCATGTTGTTGCGACTGAAGCGTGTGCTGCAAGAGGTAATGTTGGGAGTTCGATATGTCAGCCTGTTGGGCTGGTGTGAGTTGTTGCACGTTTGCATTTGACGTTGTTCGATTGGCAAAAAGCTCGTTTTGTTGTTGCTGACAAGATTCTCATTCCGTTAATTCTTGGAACGCAGTATTGCAAATGTTTTTCTTTTCTTGTAAAGTCTTCTGGATGCCCTGGAATCCTGGATAACCAAGCAATCTTGATTGTTGACCGATGCATCATTATGCACTGTGTAGTTTTGTCCACAAGATAGAGTACTGTAGCGTTGTACAAACAATTTACCCTATCTGCACATTAGTCACCTATTGTTAATGCATATAGGACAACTATTTACCATTTAGTTTAAATACTGAGAATTTGAGCATGATATTGACTTGGAACTACAAGCTCGTGACAAAGCGTGATTTGTTCTTGCATTTAATTTTTGAGCAATATAAATGACACTCACTTAAAGGAAATTGAATATAAATTTCTTTGTTATTCGTAATTATGATCCAGGTTGCAAGAATTAAGCTTAAAAATCTTTTTTTTAAATTTGAAACATTTTTGAATGAGTAGAAAGTGCTGGCATCTTTGTTGGTTATGCTTTGTGAGTACATCTTACATTCTTTTATTTCTGTAACGAATTTGTGGTTTCTTAATATTTTGTTCTCTTTTGATTGTTTTGTCTACTCTTAATACATACTATTGTCTAGTCAGTTAAATTAGCGCCTCTTTAAAAATCAACCAATTTAGGAAATTTCTGAATTTCTTGGTTTTATGGATTCATTTTTCAAAACTTCCAGAAAGTTTGTAAAAGTAGAGGGCTATTAAAAATATAAATTCATATTGCACAGATTCACACACATCTTCTTATGTTAACATTTGAGAATCATGTTTCAATGAATTTCCTGTTTATTTAGCCACGCCCATTTTTAATTGTCATTAATTTCCATTGTGTTATTTTTATGCTTTCTTTTCTTTGCATGTTGCGATTGGTGCATGACTTATGTTTGTTCGTTAAGAATAACGCAAGCAGCATGGTAAGAATTATAATTTCATATCGGTTCGTAGTGTTGTGACATTCATTAATTTCTTTGTCCTCGTGGTTTTTCAGGCCTCTACTCTTAATCCTTTCGAAGCACCAGCATGGAAAGTGAGTAGTTTGCAACACAGCATCTGTATGTGATTTCAGTTCTGATCTCCATCGCCTGTTTTTTTGTTCTTTTTTTTTTGCAGAACGATTTGTTCATAAATCTAGCGAACAACGACCCGCCTGATGGCGTCACTGTTGACAGGGTGTCAGAATGCGATGGAGGAAATGCAGCAGTTGCTGAGATTGAGCAGGTAGTGCATTGATACGACTGAATTAGTTTTTTTTTTCAGTGCTTGTTGTTTTGTGGCTTATTCGCTTTTGTATTATTTTTTTGTAGGAAAATGCTGACCTTCGCAGGCAAGTCATATTTTTCCAGCAGCAAATCGAGGAAAGAGACCGAACAATCAAGCTCTTGCAGCAACAAATGGTAAATGCAAGAATTGTTTGGATTGTCTATGAATGATCCATGACTCACACGGTTTCCGAAATTACTCATAGACTGGGGAATGTACAAGGATAAATTACTTTTCTTTTGTAAGTTGAATACAACATGGTTCCCCCAGACCTGAGAAACATGAGAAAGTCGGGGAAATTAGAAATGTCAGGATAGATTGACATGTTTTGAAAAATTCTGTTCAGTTTCTTCAAGTGGTAGGATATGTCGAATGAAGGTTGATGCAAGAATCTAGTTTATGTCACTACCGTTGATTTCTTTTTCTTTGCGCACAAAAATATAAAGAAATAAATGGTAGTGACATAAACTAGATTCTCGCATCAACCTTCATTGTTTTGAAAAAGTCAGGAAAATTCAACGTATTAATGTTGTCACGATTCAAATTTAATGTTTTAAACAGTTTCAGAGTACAAATTTTTAAGTTTCCAAGGACAAATTTGCAAAACTGATACATTTTCTGAATACAAATTTATAAATTTTTGATTTTTCTATGTTAATTTTGAAACATTTTCAAAATTATCTTTAGCAAATTTTGAAACATTTTCAAAATTGTCTTGTGTAGATTTTGCAAATTAGTGGATAACATCGGCATATGTCAAATTTGACATTGTGGTTGGTCAGGGAAAGTTGTTTAAAAATATGGAAAAGTCAGGAAATTTCTATGGGAACCCTGTACAATAATAGAATGTTTTGGATTGATCAGGATAACCTGAACATTGTGTACTTCCGAAAATGTTTTCCGGTATGTGTTTTTTTTTTCTTAAAAAAAACCACCGGAAAGATTATTTTTGGTATTATCGTCTTGCTATGTATCGAAATGCTAAACTAAATGCCATTTTTCCTAGGCCAAATATTCATCTTCTCTTGCCCACCCAGAAAGGAAGGAGATGTCAAATGCAGCTTGCCAAACTGAAAGGGTTTGTTAAAGAATTTTACTTTTACTGTTTTACTTCAATATTTTTTGTTAGGTTCTAAGTCAGGCACTTGGGAATTTGATTGCAGCATATTCTGTACATATTCTTTTGGAAACGTAATGTACTTTTTAGGAATTGCGTGGAAAAGTATTAAATAAGCTAACCTGTAATTGATACTATGCAGATGAACATTAACAAAAAGACTAATGTAGCGAAATGTAGTCTACAGTTGCAGAATATTCAATTTATAATTGTTTCCTGGCACAAGGCCATTAAGTTTTTTCCATGAAATGGTGACTTTTGTTGTACAAAATGCTCAGATGGCATATTGCAATAATTTACCTTGCTTTCATGATGGGGAAAAACATTGAATAGAAATGCTGTGTCCTTTCAGATATAGAAATTATGATACATTGAAATGTCCTCATATGACATAATCATCCTGAGTAATGGGGTTATTTTTGAATTTTGTGTTAGGCTGTATAGATTGTATAAATTAGATTCAATACCGTGATGCTAAAGAAATTTACACAACTTGTGATAGAAATAATACTTGCTTTGAATCGATTTTTTTTCTCCTTAATACATGTGTATGTATAAAATTGTGATCCTCATTTCTTCTAATGTTTGCAAATTTATTTTTCTTCATGGAAAAGGTTCAAAACTTTTCTATTTTACGTGCAATCATTTGTATTATTTCCATTTTTATTCGGGTTTTTTCAAAAATTAAAAGGAGACTTATGACAGATTTTTAAAAGACATTATTTAGATAATGTCAATTGCATTGTTTTTGACAATTTGATTTATTTTTACAGCAAAAATCTCTAATGGGCAGTTCCTTGTCTTCTTCAAGTGAGGAGAACGCATTTGGATCTACAGTCAGGTTTGTCCCACATCGTTAACATTGCATCTTCAGCATGGCAGAATTTTTATTGTTGAAAACAGAATCGACTTATTTGTATATTTATTGCAAGCAAGCTCAGCGTCACATTTTGGGATTTCTAACCTTTGCTTGATTGCAAGTGTGCTTTTTTGTAGAATGTCCCAAAAAAAAGACTAATAAATGATATAATTTGTTGCATGTGATACTCTTTTTCATCGAAGCATTTGCACCTGTAATGATAATCTTTCACTTTCAAATGCTGCTGAATGACAATTGTCAGCTGTTTTTGACCTCGAAGCATGAAGCACTTGCACAAGTTTTCGGGTTGAAAATATCCAGGACAAGACGCACAATGTTTTAATTATATGATTATCGCTTAAGGTGGCCTGCATTGTTTGGCATATTCCAGATTTTTGGAATGGGTGATACTAATACCGGTAATTTGATATATGTAGAAACCAATTAACAGTTCAGAGAAATCTTAACCAGCTGTAAATGTAAACCAATTCCTCATATTTTACTATTATTATCCTTAAACTATTAGTAAACTAATCAAACGCACATTATCAATTAATAAAAGAAAACATTCAAAGCAGATCACTTTGAAAAAACTTAAAAACTTATGCATTAGTATATTTTTGGGTAATTGGTTGCTTCTCACATTGTTCTTCCATTTCTTGAATCCTTGTTAGCAAGGAAATGGGGTAGAACAATTTAGTCCAGATCTTTTAAATTGTCATTTGTACATGTATCTCATCATGGTAATGATGTTTGATATTGATCACTGTGCATTATGTTTATGTTGCCTGAAGAATGACATTATTTGTCAGATTGTTTACTTTGGCTTGAATTTTTTTCCAGTTGTCCTCATAATCACCAGAGTTAACCATCGTAAACATAAATTTCAATTCACCACCCACCCTCGCATGGCAGCTAGTTGATTTTAAATTATTTGTAACTTAAATTGTGTAGTCGTCGTAGAACACCGCATCGTGTCAATTGTGATTCAACCGCAGTTGTATTTCTCGCCTAGTCATTTGTTTCTAATGCTTATGGCAGTATTTATTTTGAAATTGCATTTTTACCACTCTGAATGAAAAGTATCACACCCAAATTAAATCTCAGAAATGGGTTTCACACGACCCACCTCCATATTAAACTTTACTCTTCTTCATTATGGGCTGCATTCCCGGTGGATCCCAACAGCTTCCGCATTGGAAAGGTAAGAAAACTCGTTCCCGACACAAAAGCTCTGCAGTCGCATCTTGGTTTTCATAATGCCTGCTGCTGTGGTAGTTATCTTCAGCAGAAAATATTTCATAAATTAAAATTTGGTAGATTGAAATTGTGATTACGTCGCATTTGTTTGGTCTTGAAATCCCAAATTCACTACCAAGTGGCACTTTAATAGCAGGTTCGAAAACATGAAACTGCAATTTGGTGAAATGTTTTCTGCCGAGTTCAGACGATGTTACCAGGAAGGTGAAGCCATTTTTGGTTGTATAGCAGAGTCCACCATGATTACTGGCCCTGGTCTACACCATAAACATGTTTCACCGTGACATACTTGTAGTTTCTGACCACCATTCGCTATGGATCTATGCTTAATGTTCGTCATGAAGATTGTTCTTTTATCCTAGTTCACGTACAATTGTTCCAAATTCTAAAGAAAATGCTGCGCACAGTTTTGTTTTAGTCGGCTATTATTTTGTTGGATCTGAAATATTTGGCATGGTTTTGTAGTATCGAAAAAAATATGATCTATGCGTTCAAAATATTATAAGCATCAATTTCTACAATGCTAAGAATCATGACTGCACAAAGCTGCTTATGACTGGCCACTGGTAAATCGTCATAGAAGGTAGCCATTATGCAATGACTTTTTGACCTTTGAGAATGCTTATTTCTCATCCGAACGTGACTTAATAGTTGAATTTGCTTTATTTTTATTTTGAATTTCCTGCCTGGCTAAAGGTGTGTGGGGTAAGCATTTTGATTTCCCTTAACCTGCACGATCTGCAACTTGGCTTCATGGAATTGGTCTAATTCTCCTCTCCTCTCTTCTTTTCTAGTTTTAGTGACTGATGGCAGTTTGATTCTGTTGACTGCAATGGCATGGAATTTATTATGAAGGCACTGCAGAAGAAGTTCTTCGGGAAATTCAAATATACCCTTGAAGAGGACAGATGCTTCTTCCACTGTACCAGTTAGTGCTTACTTAGCAAGCAGTGTGCAGAAAATTTCTTTTTTTCCCTACGCTCGTGATTTCAGCTTCTGGTTTTTGGAGCCCTCTGAAATTGGCTCCGCGATATTTAATGCGATTTGTTCCATATCGTGTTCTACATTCCATGTCCTCGTCGGGTGTCTATTGTCTTTGTGCATGTTTTCTTTGATTCATTGCTGCCCTGAGTAGTAATGAACATTTAGAGAGTAGGGTTGGTTTGATTTAGGAAACTGGATTTATTCGTTCATTGAGGGTGTAACGTAGCAGCATACTTTAATTAGTATGCTCCTGGTCACAACGAACCCCCTTTATGGAGAATTCAGCACGTCGAAACATATTAATCTTTCACAACAATCACCGAACTTTATTCCTGAAATTGTTCGCCTCGTGCTGAAGTTAATCCAAACTACTTTATTCCACCAGTAGTTATCAGTTGTGAGTCATTTGTACAGTTTGTAAATTGGCATTACATTTTTCAGAAGTTGGGTTTTGAAGTAATTGATAAGTGTTGTATTTCAGGCTATTATTTTTTAACAGACCGAATTGTTAACTAGTTGAAAATGAAAATGTGAAATAACGAGAGTAGAGGTTCCTTATGAAAATTCAAATAGGAAAGCGACAAGAATAGCACCAGACTAAGCGTTATTTCGATAATTTTTTCAGATTTGCCGTTTCAAAATTTTGAATTGAAAATATTAATCACTCTTAGCATTCCTTTCTTGCAATTTAATCCATTGTTTCCACGATCTTGTTATTCATCAAGAGTTTCCCCAGACCTGGAAAAGTCTGGGAAGAAATACATATTTTGAAAAAGTCGGGGAATTCTCGTAATACAAATTTGCAAGATTTTCAATCTTTCCCCAGCACAAATGTGCAAAAGTTTCAACTGTTTTCGAGTATAGATTTGTAAAATTTTCAACAGTTTCCAAGGAGAAATTTGCACAATTCTCAAGCTTTTCAGAATATGAATTTTTTTTTTGAAAAAAAAAAGCTTTCAACATTTTCCAAATACAAAATTTGTAAAATTTTCAAAAAATTGTCATGCAAATTTTGAAAATTTCCTATGTTAATTTTGAACATTTTTCAATATTGACATTAGTAAATTTTGTAAAATATTCAGGGAAATTTGCTTAAAAACCTGTAAAAGTCAGAGAAGTTTAATATGAAATTTCTGGGGGAACCCTTACATCATCTCATTTATCGCTGATTTTCCATGTATTACAGCCATAAAACTCGCTTCCTGTAGTCAAATCAGTTTATACACCAATGAAACAAACAAAGGTTTCAATTAGTGCCAGTTCTATAAAGTAACATACTGTAACTTAATTCTGCCAGCAATCGAAGTAGCATTTTTTAAAGTTGCATTTATTGCAGCTGGTTGTTTTATATTATCAGGGGAAGACACTGCAAAAATACTTCTTCTGATATGCATGTAATGTTTACCGTTGAACTGTATTTCATTTCATGGCTGTACGTTTTGCTAAATAGTTACTTTTGAGAATCATCATTGGATGTCTACATATTATGAACCATTTTTAACTAACTACCCTTGTGGCTCATTCATAATGGGATTTTTTCGAATACAGTTTTAGACATAATTGCTAAATATTTTCGATGACATTTGTTTTCGGTATGTAATGAAAATAAATAATTAGGAATTGTGGTGAATTTCACATTTTTGAATTCTTCGCGCATTAATTTTAAATAAATTAAAATCCTAATTTGTTTTGTGTAGCATTTGCTACGTGAAAAAAATTATTTTGAACACCACATGTGCATTGCGCTTTTTGAAATTAAAATTTTGAATAAATGCTAAATTCCTCATTCTTGGTTGTTTTCCTTCGTCGTAATAAATTTTATCCAAAATATGTGATTTTATGCCATGGAAGTATTTATGAAAAAATTTCAATTGAGAATGGACCACGTGGGTGCCCACGTAATGAGCAACATAGTCAGAAAAACGTAAAATTGGTTTGTTACATCATTTAGATGATATTTAATGAAAAACTGAATGAGGTTAAAGTGTTTGAAAAAATGGAATTAAAAACGTGTTAATTTAGATTTGATTACGATCTCACAGTGGGCCCGCATGCATGAAAAGTTGGCAAAAAGTCATTTTTCGAAATTCATATTCAAGCTTTAATAGTGGCACTCAAAACCGTATTTTATTTACTGTAACATATTTCTTTAACGAGTTGTGATGGTTTAAACGTGTACATTTTTCGCGGGTCATGGCAGCTTTTAAGAGCACGAATATTTCACGCATTTCGACCCTAATTTTTTTGATAATTATAGCTGGAATATAATTCGAATTTTATGATTTCATCAGTTTCGTATTAGTACTTCGTAATTTTAGTATTTTTCATTGGTCAAAATAATTTCACCGAAAAACAAGCGATACAATTTAGTATATGATTATCAATTTTTTTTTCTTGTGACATAATGTTCTCCTAGTGACTTAGTATATGGACATTACATGTGGACATACATTTTTTGAGGTTCTGAAGCTAAAACTGTTTTATGGGTCCTCTTAAAAATCGGGAACTAGTTAAAAAAAATTGCTACAGGGCCGGGGCCCTATGGGGTTAGGGTCCCTTTTGACTACAAAACAATGCTTGATATTCGTCACAATATGTCTTTAATTATGTTTTATTATTTAATTTTAAGATAAACCAAATAAAATAATTGATGCCAACTTTTCATGTGGCCCCACTGATCGCCCCGACTGAACGGATAATGATAATAATTATAATATAACAAAGATTTACTTTAGAATTTCATTTATTAAATGGCATTTGAGGTACTATTTAAAAATTAATTTTTTATAAGTTTTACCTGTGGTAGTTTTTACTATTCTGTTAACCTTTTCCTAAGACCTTCAACTTTTGTCCATTCCACACTTATTTCCATTTGTTAAAATTCTGTAATTAAAATTTGCTGTATTTGCCTTAAGTGCATAGTCGACAAATGCAGTTATATCTGCTGGTTTTCTAAAAAATTCATATCATAAGGATATTATGTGATTTTGTCTAGTATTTTTTTATTCAAAATTTATGCAAAAAAACTGGATAGCCAAAATTTACAGTGAAATGCTACAGTTGAAATCTGAATGAAGAGCAAATTTGTGGGAACCGTTCAGAGTGTTTTGAAATAGTGATAATTCAGCATAATGTTGCTGCATTTGCATATGGCATTTCTTAATTTAAATAATGTTTCAAGGATTTGCATTTTTCATCAAATAATTTATTATATTTCTGTTTGGCCATTTCTCTCAATTTGTTATATTTTTAGAAGATTTTTAAGTCATTTTCATCGTTTTCCGTACTCAGATGTTTTCTACCATGCATGCGATGACGTTTTTTTTATAATTTATAGTGTTACAGGTCATTATAATTTGACACGTTGTCAGGTGCATGTATTTCCACAATGCTCGGTGTGTGTGCTACATGTAGTAACATATACATATTACACATGTAATGTTATTAAGCCTGCAGACCTAATCGAAAAAAGTATTTAAATTATCTTAGCTTCATCAAGTTGGATCTGCAGCCAACCTTTAATAGGGATGTAATGCAGCTTGCAAGGGTTGTGTCACAAAATTGTAAAGTTGTGATATTTATAAAATGTGTGCTTAGGCTGGTTGAGCTTTGATGACAGAATTCTTGTACTTGCAGCTGCCTTGGTGATTATTAAAATGCTAATTATGAGATGATTATGTTTGTCTAGGTGATAATGGAATGCATATTTGTTGAGGATGAAAAGGAACAATTCTATACCATGGACAAGTGGAATGTTAATTGTTCACAACTTCTGTTCTTTTTCTTAGGGAATTATGCGGTAATAAGTAACTTTTTATTATTTTTTCTAAAGTACTTTGCCGTAAAGTATGACGCATTTTGTTAAATTTTTAACAATCATTTTGATTTTAATTTGTGTTTGGATTAATGTAACTGCCATGCGTACATAATTTGTATTCAAAATTTCCTATCTAAAGGTTCTTTTTATTTAAAAACTTAAATTATGTTTCATTCATTTCAAATGATCGAAGTACTCCATAAACATCTATAGGCTTTGACTCAATGGATTCTCGAGTTTGTCCCGCTGGGCAGAATTCAGCTTTCTGTAAGTGACGCGCATGCGCACTTCACTTTGTCGCATACTGCTCTGTGCATTATCCTGGCTCGAGTGCAACATTTAAAGAAATGTTGATAGGACTGGGCATGCCAGTTGTAAATTGCTTCGTTTTATTTGCACCTTGCTATATTTATAAAAGCATATATTTTTTATTTACAGAGGATTGGATTTTTTATTCTAAAATTGAATTGTTGTTTTCGCGTCATTAGCTAGAGCGCCTTTATTTTCCCGCTGCTGAAAATCTGCCCTGTGTGAACATGCATTCAGCAGTTATAACGAGGGGTCGCTCAATGGTCGAAATAGTGTACGGGATTAGACTAATCCCATATACTACAATGGGATTAAGATAGAATCATATGGATTACACGTATCATAACAAGGATTAGGGGACCCCTAAAAATTAAAAAATATCGGTACATTTATATTTAAACCGAAGCCATGGCGTACGGCGTCCCATAACATTTAAGGGGGCCCGTTTGTAGGTCGCTCCTAAATCGAAATTTTGTATTGTCCTATAACAGGCTCCGTAGAAATGCGTTGAAATGTCACGTGCAAA
>JAQGAO010005493.1:0-13524 GCA_034697705.1 Ommatoiulus sabulosus
TTATATATTTAAATAAATATAAATAATCATTAATTATCAGTCGGTAATGATAATTTTGAGGTAGTCTAGGATAATACCTAACTACCGACACTTCATAAGTCGTATTCTGCATCTCATCAATTAATATACACATACAGGAATATTGTATAGTTATTCATGTAAAATGAATAAATCGAAGCAAAACTTCGAAACTCTTTCAAATGATAACTTTCTACGACTTATCATCTAATCGAATGACAAATGGTTCTATAAATATTGATGTAAATTATTGCATCTGCCTAAAACAAAAGTACATTATCTCCTGAACTCTCGGTTTTAATTATACAGTATACCTTTTTAGTTTACGTGTACCGTTTATATCCAAGCGTATTCACTTGCTTTTCAGAAAAGTTATCTACTTTTTATACGAGCTTTATCCGTGCTTTTTACACGATACGATCAGAGAACCGCCAACGGACAACTGCTGAAAATAGTAACGATAGATCACGACAGCGTTTAATGTTAAAAGCTATTTATCGTTCCCGTGAGGATATTGTGCATATACAATTGTACAGAACACAATTACCATGCAGATACACGTGGAATCAAAATTATCGTATACGTATTTTTGAAAAGTGATTGAACAAAAACTACAACGAAATTTTGTAAAATCTTTTTGCTAGTTCAATCTACACAGAAGGCAGATAGGTCATTTGCATTTATACTTAAAAATTTTAAAAAAATACAAAAACTCATTGCATAGTATCAAAGCAACCAGTAGTTGATGCCAACCAAGTCAGTGGCAATCATCTGAAATCTAATCTACCAACCAGAGATTAGAATAGAGTGGAAATTCCCCGGCTCGTTTCCCTCATTGCACACGTCCACAATCCACATACGTAATAATTACATAAAAGAAAGTAGCACGATCCTTGAAAAGCATCGAGCATAGCCTTGTCAACGCTGTGTTTCTTCCTCGTAAAATCCATATTTATAAAAAAAAAAAGAAGAATTTTCGCGATGAACACCAACCTTGTGCCACTTTATTAAAATAAAAAGTCGCTACAAAAGCGAGAATTTCTAGCAAAAAGCGCCAAATCTGGCGGCGTAAGGCCAGCACAATCCACGTGCGCACTCACGTCGAGGCACGGAAGAGCACGTGGCATTTTAAAAACAATTTTCATGAGCATGAACTGTATGCCAAAAGCCATTCAAGAGCAATAAGGCAGTCAGTACTCAAGGTTAGCAAAGCGTTGGGATATATCGATCGATCGATCTCAACCAATACAGTGAAGGGCACGTGAAGGGAAGCAGAACTCCACGTTCTACAGGATGATGTGAAAATCAGGCGCGTATAGCGCACGTTACCGATTACATGTACTTCGTTAATTCCCCTCGAGGATTCCCTTAAACCCCACGCTGAAAAAACCTATACCATTGTACCCGGTAACCCACTTCCCTACTGATAATTGTGACCTTTCAAAATAATGCAGAAATTTCCCATCAACCCAATGAATGCTCAAAAAGTACACTCACAATGAACTTCCTCGCAGCGACCTGGCATTTTTCTCCCAAACTACGAATCCTAAATATGAAGCGAGCTTGTCAAAACGAGCATCGCTATGCAATTAAATAGACCGTTTTCGCGTGTTCTTTTATTTCCTCTTAGATTTAAAACTCACGATTCAACTCAACGGCAATTCTCTAAAATAAATTACAAATGCAAGCGCCAGTGTCGCGCGCCATCTGTCCGCTGAATTACAGCACCAAAAACGCACCATTTTCGCATTGCTGATGTCTTGTCATTTTTGGTGGACAAAGGCAAGATTTTCAGCTCCGCTAATGAATAAACAGCGCGAGGCTTTCTCGTTTAATGCACCGAAGTTTTAAGAGCAGAAGTTAACGAAACAAGATTAAATCATACGGCGCGATGAGATAGACGAATACGAGTCTCGCAGCTGCACTAAACAGAAATGAGGTGCCGGGGGAGACATTTGAGTTTCTGGGCAAAATGCGCTAACAGTTCTCCAGCATTTTACTTCGACAAATTAAAAGCCAAACGATCCATTGTCCGTAGTCAGACTACGGCCACCGAAATCCACTCCACCGTCGCCTTTTTTTATCATCCGTCTCTCAGACGCATCTTTTAAAACGTGAAATTTTCGTAGGTCGCGGGAAAGCCTTTCTACATCGAGAATCCATCGATTTCCCATCTTGGTTTGGCGTCACGTTGCGAGGGAACGAGAAGAAATCCCCGTACGGCGTGTCCATGGCTCGGCGGTAGGCAGGGCTACGCAGCACGCATCCTCCTAGCGTAGCATCCCTCCGTAGCAATCTGGGTTTCTGGGTCAAGGTTTGCTTCCAGGCCCAGTGCACATGGCACGCGCCCGCCCACGCCTGCGCAGGTGCGCCTTCGTCCTACAGGCTCATCCGTGGCGCCAAATCTCGGGCTGCGATCGATAAAAGCCTCTCGAAAGCATTAAGTTCATTCTTCATAATTTCCAAATTTAATTAAGGGCGAACGGAACGACTCGAACGTCTTTGGCAAATGCGTTAATGATTTCCTGTTTATTGGCCAAACAAAGAACCTTTTCTACGCTCTTTCCAAAATAATCTAACAAAATGTACGAACAGGCACCACCAGAAGGCGTGATGTTCCCGCGTATACAATGTACTTTCTTTATTCGAGAAGTCACAACGTTAGCCCGCAATTGAAATTGTACGAGAAGTATCAGCTTGTACGTAAAGATAAACTTCTCTCGTCGGTTATTCCGTATTTCCTTTTTTTTTTTCAGAAAAATCAGCAAAATATTTTTTCCCCATTTTAACACTGATGGTGTATCGTTTTAGTTCATCGTTCAGTTTACATATTATACATGTAACGGATGTAGAAAAGGTTATTTTTGCTGTTTTCATAATTTTAAAGCCATTTGGGCATTTAAAATTACACAACCTGGGTGAGCTAAGCGCTGCATGGTAGCGTGCCATATTATTTTTGCTCCAGATTTGAGCGGCCAAGTTGTTAAGGCCACGTGGTCAAAAAACGTCTTTTCTAGCCTCGAAGTGAATGGGTCACCCATTCCGATTTTATACCATCGACCAACCATCTGTGCCGTAGTGACCTTCGAGGCGAAAACAAACGCTTGTTTACCGACTTTTACTGTCCATAAACTTCATTAAATGCCATCTTGTAAGACATCGACCACAGAGGATTGCCTCCATTCAGGCTTACTACCGCATAATAATCTTGCAAAATCATATTGGCAATTCGATTAGAAAACAGACGTAGTTAAACATCAATAAAGAGATCGTAAACAGACGCAGAGAGTCGATTACTGGACATGTGCAAAGCTAAAAGAAGTGACAATCATTGATCTATAAAAAAAACTTGTATCCTGCATGCAGACTTGTACAGTTAAACCCAGTGGAACGAACAGAACGCATTCCTGAACATTTTTAGTAAATCATTTCACCATTAAATAGTTTTAACAGATATCATTCAAGCAGTTACAAATCTCGCTATTTGTATAAACCTAAAATGGGGCAACACATAAATGCACGGTATTGGAAAAACAACTGGAGGCATTTCACTTTCAAAACCTAAATGCATTGCATTTTCGGAAATACCACCTGAAAGAAGCCGTAACAAACAAAGAAACCGACCATAAAATGCGATGAAACATTCTTTGTTTTAACCTTTTTTTTCTGTTGATACGATCCAATTGTAAAGTAGTCGAACCCGGATAAGTAGAAACCCGATAAGTGAAAAAACCTGATAAATGCAAAACATTTCAAAGCCCCGAACTTTTGAATACGTTTTCTATGTTTTATACATATAAAACCCGATAAGTGAAAACCTCCTAAATGAATAAAAAAAACGGCTATGTGGCAATTATTTGCATACACCATGTGCAGCTTTTGCGTTTATTTAAGACCGGATAAGTGGAAATCACGCCTTGCAGCCTATAATGAATCTTTGGCAACAGTGAGTGACCTAGATGCAAACGCACTTACAGGCATTCTTATTGGTTTCCAAATAGCTATTGCCACAACTGCTGATGTGGAACAATATTCTTGAGTTCCCCTATTGTACCAGAATTGTAGACAATCCTACCTTTCATGCTACACTATTAAACGGAGGTACGGTACTACATGTATATATTAATCATTGTAAGTACATTGTTCAGTATTATGTTGGTGAAAAACTTGAAGAAAATTTCTGACTACTTTTATTGATGTTCCTGCTGATCAACATGTACATTTTACTGTTTCTCCTCTTCTATTGCTAGATCTTATACTGCTGAATGTACATGTATTCGTTATAAAGCTGTGTTTATATGGTTTTTTTTATCAATAAATACTCTTCTAAGAGATTAAGCTACAATGCGTTTGACTAATCTGGGCAGAAACTCATCTAATTTAAGCGCATCACGCAAAAACCCGATAAGTGAAAAAAACGGATAAGTGGGAAAAATCGAAGCCGGGTCGATTTCCACTTATCAGGGTTCAACTGTAATTGAATTAAGCGTTATTGGAGATAATTTCATATCAAGAATCAGTTAAAACCAATTGTAATAACTCGACACAACCTATTTTAGATAAGCTTTATATTTGTGAAATTCTGAAAGAAACAATATAGATGGCGCAATTCTATGAAATATTATACAAAAAAAAGAGAAACTAGATTCAGATAGAAAAATGACACGATTAGCGACTAACTATAGTCACGGGTAGATACTGGTTCGATTCCCATGTCGGCGCTATCCTTGACTGTGGCTTTTCATGATTTCCCACCACACTTACAAGCAAAAGTAGGGATAGTTCCTATGATAAATCGGCCATGACCGTCTTCCTGCCCCATCCCATCCTCCTGGTTAAAGTCCAAATACGTGAAATATGATTTCATTGTGATGTTGGGGTCCATCTTGACCAGACTGCTTAGTCTGACTTAAATTACAAAAAATGACCCCTTTCCCTGTCAAATTGTACTATGCACTGACTGTCGGGTAATGAATTGAATTGAATAATTCAAATGAACGGGGAATAACTCGTAAAGCAAAAATTCGGTAGTGTAGGTGCGTTAATTGCCATCGATTGACAGGCATTAAAGGGAAATTTCAAAATGAAATGACGTGTCAACGTTACCTAAGAGTTTTTTGCTCATTCGTTTTATTGCAGTAATTTAGCAACACAACTATAACGCCATAAAAATTCCTGCAGGATCTGCGTGCGCCAAAACACAAACGTTTTTTAATGGCTCGTTTATTCAGTCGTAATGATTTCAATATAATTCAGTCAAGTTCAATTTGTTTCGGCTAAATTTATCGCCCCGATTTTGCTCAAAGAATGAGGCCAATTAAACAACGGAGTTTCTCCGCACCGAATTAATGAGGCTTCATATTTGCTCAAGACCCCCAATCAATTTCGTTAATTATATTTACATTACGATGACCAAATCTGATTCTTTTGTTTTTTTCAGGCAACTGGCTACACCCCCTTGATGTACGCTGTGAAGGAGAACAAAGTGTCCATTGCGGAGAAATTACTGGAAATGGGATGTTTGCTAACTGATCGGGGGAAGGTAAGAAAAAAATCACTATATTTTGCGCAATTAATGAGCACATTTGGTTGTGGTCAACTAACGAATCGTCAAGTATTCAAAACGGCAAAAACCGCTTTTATAGGCACTATGCCAATGATTGTAAGGAGCATCAATATCCAGTCGTTCTATACAGTATTATGTTGTCCTAACTACAGTATATATACCTACATCTTCAGTAATGCTTCATGTTAATCAATGTTAATCTTTCTTAAAATTAGAATCTGGAGTTAAGTGTACTTTTTACTAAGTCAATAAACATATGCACTTTTAGAATATTAAACTCATATCGCACTCCCGCATCAGAATGACACAGCTGAAAATGATTCAATTTCTGGTTTTAGACGATATTAAGTCAAACAAAATTACCTTTATGATCAGTAAAAACTGTACATCACGTTATTCGGAGATTAACGATATTAGCTATAGTCGATACAACAAAGGGATAATTAAAACCTACTTGAGTAAACTGATAAAAGACAACTTGGATCGCCTATAGCTCATTCATTGATTTTATTCGTCATATGAATTTCGCTATTTGACTTGAGTGACTTTCTATGGCTGTTATAATGATCAAGTTTAGTCTGAAGTAAAGCTCCGTTAACTTACGATAGTCTGGTAGCAAGGTTAACGCGTTATACCTGCAACGTGGCATTCATTGTTGGCACTCATGCACATACGGCAATAACACACATTGCGAGGATCGTAAATGAGATTAACGGCCCGTTAAACTAGATCCAGGTAGTTTATAGTGGTGTGTCCAGGGTTTAGCATTTATTTGCGAGCCATTTTCGTTTGGCCGCTGGGAAAAAATTGTCTCAGGATGCCCTCGGTGCTAGGGCTTCAATATATTACTCCTATACTTTTCGTCAATGAAAGCATCTTTTGTTATTTAACAGTCACGCAAATTTACGCAGAAAAAAAAACCAAGGCGTTAAAAATATTGTCGCGATAGTGCTACCCTACCCTCATTGGTCAGGCTCATAAACAATTGATTTGCGTTTTACGACGTTTTGGCCAACGGTTGGGACGAACATCATAAACATAAGGATAAAAATACAACAGCTGCGGTGTAAATAAGCTCATTAAAGACAAAGAAAAAGCGTACTGAAAGAGCCGAGCGAATGAAATCATACCCGAGCAAGAAACCGTTCTTAAGTAAAGGGTTGCCCATTTATTACGCCTTTGGATTTTCCTTTTCGATTGACCTTCCTCTGCACGGATGGCTCGAGCCGATCGATCTTTGAATGCTACCTCGCAATTTAGATCATTTCAGACAATTTTAACAATATTGTATATATATCCCGCTATACGATTCAGACTTTGCATGGGGCTCACCCTACCAAGATACTGCGATGTGTTACAATACATGTACTGTATACAAGTATACTGTAATTATATGAGACGCTGCTTTTTTAAATGGAGTACATTTACTCCTTTAAAATAATACAATATCATCCCTTTTTATATTCCCTGGTTAAGCCGGAATCACTTGGAATCAGCCGGTGATGCAAATTCCTAAACCCATTTTATGCGTGCAAATTTGAATTACATAAAATGCTGCTCGTGCAGTTATTCTACACATTTTTTCAAGAAAATTCATACTTTCAAATATTATCAATAGTATGTTATAGAAAATCGTTCGTTTATTAATAAATCTAAATTAAATCGCGTTATTTGTAAGTTTCAACGCAAAACGTAAGTTGCGCACAAAAAAATATATCTACGAATTTTAATATGCGAGGATTACACAAAATCAATGTTGATCAAACAGCGGACATGAAATTCTCTGTGGTAGCATGCAGACATAATTACCAGAATTCCAATTCATAGAATTGCTTATTTCGATGGTACTTTGATCCGCTGCATTATTTGCGATGATTGATTGATGGATATAAGAGACTATACGCTGCAGTCCCCCCTACATTTCAGAATGTAATTTTCGACAATAACGGACAGCCAGTCATCCGCGATTGTTAAAACAACAATCTAGAGTCACCGACAATGAAAATTATGCGGATGTCAACGAAACGCGTATCGACGAATTATGTATACGAGCAGCATTTCGAGTACGGCTCAATATCTGCAGACTATTATCAGTAAAAAAAAACCACAACAATAAGTGCGAATGAAAATTAGTATATTCGTGTTAGAAAACATACAAAGAGAATAAAAAGAAGCGAATGTGTTCATGATTTGTGCAGTTTTATTCTCCTTTTTAATTAAAAAACGCATTTTCTAGTGAAGATACTCGAATGAGTTGCGCACCTACGACTTGGAAAATTGCATAAAACTGGATATCCGAAAATGTATATGTATAAATTCAAGAACAATATAACCATGTCATTGACCGAATAAGTAGAGCCTAACATTTACTGTAACATGAATCACAGTATTAGGATCTCGTAATCCTGGTGGTTTAGATGCAGAAACTCGCCCTGCGCATGTTTGTAACAAATTAGTTACATGTATTTGACCGCTCAGTTGAATATTCTGAACATTGTGAACGGCTCGGTTGGTTAGAGCTATTAACGCGAGTTTTATCCACCCATGGATCACGTTTTCTTCGTATTTTCATAAAACTCGTATGCAAGATTTCACTTGAAGCTACCGTACAGGATAGCACCTAACACTTATTGGCTCTACAGAGCTCTCTCGAAATGGGCGTGGCTTCATTATTAGTTCTGCTGCAAATAAATCATGCGTCGTTGCCAATGCAAAAAGTGTGATGACACGCAAAAAGCGTCGAGTGGGCCTACTAGTAATTAGCCACCACACACAATGAAGCGTTTTTTCCGCAGTTTTTTCGACGCCCGTGATCTGCGCATGCGTAAGAATCGCAAAGCTTCTGTCTGAGCACCCCTTAAACCGGCCATACACGAGTAAAGTTATATCTGGAAATACGGCATGGTCAAAACGTTCTGTTTTTTAGAATGTGAATTACGAGAAATGAAATGTTTTCATTTGTTAATCATAAAAACATAAATGAAGTCTAATTACTTTCAGTTTGAAATTTTCATTTTTAAAAGCCATGGTTAGTAAAATGTTCAGAAATATGCGCTTGACTAATCGGACACGCCTAAAATTGCCAAGTTTCCAGATATAACTTTCTCCGTTTATGACCGGCTTTCCAGTTTCACTGTTTCCAGAAAACAGCGGCGTTTTACACCTCGAACCCGCATAAAATCGATTAAAAATTTGAAATATTTGCACTTCACCTGACAAACGGCTATGCAAATGTGACGTTTACGATTAACATAGTCGGACTATTTTTTGTTTTATTTAGCGATAGCCAACATTGACGGTGGCTTTCAAATTCCTTTGCAGGCTGTGACTTAGTTGGCACCATTTTCGGTAATCATTTGATAGCCATCGCCGCTCACACGATTAACCGGCTGCACGCAAATTAGCATTTGTCTCCCGGCTTTTGTTGTTTTCGATTGGACACGCAGAGGACATTTGCCTCGTGCGCAAAATTGGAAAAAAATGTTCAGATTTGAGATTTGCGAAACTCTAGGAAGGAAAATCCCCAACACTTTTTCCACGCAAATCGCCAGGAGTTATTGTCGGCGAAATCTACTGGAAAAATCTATGCGAAAAAACAAAACATAATAAACACGAAATGAAAGGACTCGCGTGCGCCCTATAAAGGAATTGTTTTGGAAAATGCCCGGTTGCAGGTTTTAACAAGAGCCGTCAGACGAACTTTTGTACTTTCCTACACGGCTATTTTTGAATGGAGAGGAATAGCTACCTAAAACCCACGTGATATATTGACGGTTTCCACATGGGCATAACTTACAGGGCGTTCAACCGCAATAACTCTACGAAATATCTTTGAAATCACAGCTAAAAGAAGGTTACGGAACAAGCTCTTTTCAATATTAGAGTTCTATCGAATGAGGAAATCCGTAACTGCAAAATACGGCGGACACATCACGTGGTCTCACATACCTTCGAAAAAAACACCTATAAGTTTGGTAATGGATTCACCAGACATCTCACACATACAGCATATCTTAGGTAATCTACGATACTAGATTGCTTACCCTCTTCTAGTGACATGTTCATATCAATTAACCGCTCATTTAAGAATCCGTTATTTTTGAAAACGAGCCTTACCGTGGTTACCCGGTTGCAGTTTTTCATTAACTGCGTAAAACCGTATACAATTGTAGTGACTTCAAATACGTGTGCAGCTACTCATTTTTATAAAATGGAATAAAAATCCTAGAAACGTGGAAAACGAGCGCATTCGATACGGCGTTTCTTAAAATCTGATGCCAGAATGAGCGCCATGTTGGAATACAACATGACTAGACAAGCATTAGATATTTGAATCTATATACACGTCTTCTTCGTATCACTGCCATTTTTACAAACCAATTTTAATTTATGAGACTGTTTTGCCCTTCAAAAACAAAAAGATGTACCCTTTGCGAAAAGCGTATGAAGTTTCTTTAAAAGCGATACGTGGTCTCCTCTAACTCCGGGTACACGCTATCACCAAAGCAAAACTAAAAACTCCAACCTTGAAACTTTTGTGGTTTGTGGCAACGAAAAAAATGGCGTAGCAAACTGTTTTTGCCAAACTAAAAACTAGAAAATCAATTATGCGAACTAAGTTTGGCGTGATATGAAAGGGAAATATATATCGATATCGATGATACTGCGGACGACAGCATACCGTTTCTATCGTGTTTCCTCTGTCGTCTGCTCAGTTTTGTCAATATGGTTTGCTGCAGTGTGCATTACGCTCAGGTTTTGCAAAACTAGTTTGTACATTTTTTATAGAAACTAGTTCACGTTGAAAGTTTGGGGTGTGGTTTTTAGATATGGTTTGGTGGCTATAGTGCATACCAGATATACCATTTTGCTTTACAAAGAAACATATTTTTCACAGTCACCATACATGTACGTGACGGCAAGGAACAGGAATGTAAAATAAATTCGTTTTTTTTGTCAAAATGTCGAATTCATAAACTTTAAATGCACATGAAATAAACCTATAGCACACCGATAGAAAATACAGTATCGTAGTATTGCCAAAAAAAGAAGCAATGGCTGAAATCAATATGTAGAAAGTTTTACACCCTCTCATAAAACATAAAATTACCAAAGCCCTTTTCCGCAACCTGTAATGACCAAATAAACCAGCGCGTAAACCGGCGATATAAAAACATGCCTAGAAATCGAGATAATGATGGAATTTTGCTGAAATTCGTAATACATGGTAATTAATCCTTTTATGGCTCACCCTGTGTTCTCAATTTTTTTTCCGAACAGGATAACATGACCAGTATCCATCTGGGAGCATTGCACGCCAGAGAAGAAATGTTGAAACTTTTCCAGTCCAAAAAAGCGGATGCTAACATCACAGGAGGAGTACGAGTTTACTGTAAATCAGCGATACTTGGGTAATTGTTTCAATGCAGTGATTTAAAGCATGGCTTGCCTTAAAACACTGCTTTGAAGACATGCCGGAACTAACCAATGAGATAAACTCCCACAGCACGTGCTTCGAGTAGTTGCCAAGGCGTTACCCAAGTAATATCGCCTGCCGTCACAACTTCGTTTTCGTATTAAAACGATAACGACGCAAATTTCTTGTATTTGTAGCCTAAAAACCAACTTCCAATACACATGATTTGCTCGAGAACGACGGGGTCGTCCGTGGCCCTTCTGCAAATCTTACTGCGCATGTCCAGTCGGGAGTCTAGGGTCCAAATGGACAAGGTAAGCCAGACCATGTAGCCTACATGTATGCTGCGATGAATCAATTGAAGTTATGGACAATTAAGTTTTTAAGCAATCAAAATAACAACACACAAGCTATAAAAGACTTCCCCAAAACAGGTTTTAATCATCCTGTAAACACTGCTTGAATTTTGCTAATGGCGAATTCGACTGGGCACACCGGTGCACACCGGTGTGCACCGGGTGCACGTTTCTGCACCCGTTCCGTTCGGCTCGGAAATGGTGCATACTTCATTGAATTGGGTGCACCCTACGTTCCCTATTCGACTGGATACACCTCGTGCACCAGGTGTGTACCGGGTGTGCACCCCCTCCACCATCAAGGGAGTTGGTTGAGGCTGTGCACCCAACATGGCGGATAGGGTGGTCGGGAGGTCGCATCGTGCAATAGGCCTACATAGCACGTGATCGGTCTACACCCACCAGAACATGCACCTGCACCTGGTGTAATGAGTCGAATTTGACTGGCCATTAGTGGAACATGCCATTGTGAACCTCTCAGCAACGTGAAACTAAGACAGTGACGTTTTCAAGATGGTGCCTTTGACCATCTCAGTCCTAGGTCCTTGCATCGTGAATAGGGCATTATGGCCTACAAAGTGCTGGTGCGCCCTATACTCGAATTCGCCAGCGCTGTTCGGGACCCTCGTACCAAATCCCTCCAGGACTTATTGGAACGTCTGCAGCGCCGAGTTGCCTGGCCCATTACCGGAAATTACTCTCAGAAATCGAAACCTCCCCCCCTCTCGGTCCGAAGGGAAGAAGAGCACAGGCTCCGACTTTTTTAAAGCATCTATTATTCTCTCACTATCCTGGACCAGACAGGGTTCCCCCAGAAATTTCATTCGCAACTTCCCTGACTTTTCCAGGTGCGAAAAAAATGTTCTCGACCAATGACAACGTAAAAATTGACATATTTTCCAAAATTGACACTGAAAAAATTTTTTTTAAATTTAATAACGACAATTATGAAAATTGACCTATTTTGCACGTATTCACATAATTTGTTAAAAAATTTAAAAAAAAACTGCGTTGAAAATGTTTTAAAATTGGAAAATTTTGTATTCGGTAAATATTAAAAATGTCAGCAGCGATATGAAATGCTACAACGCTTAGCAGTTGAAGGCAAAGCTAAAAATGGGAAAACTAACAAGCGTGTTTAAAATCGACGAAATCAGCTTTCTTCCCCCTATATTTCTGTTTAGCATAGTGGCCGAACACTGAAACAATCGAGGATAGGAAGACGGTCATGGCCGATTTAACATAGGAACTATCCCAGCATTCGCCTAAAGGGATTGTGGGAAACCATGAAAACCACGACCGAGGATAGCCGACCTGGGAAGCGAACCCGGGTCTACCGAATGCAAGACTAGAGTGCTAACCACTAAGCCACCTTGCTCGGTACTTCCTTACAACAAGGGTTGATATCTTCAATAATATCTTTCATTTTTACATCCTAAATATTTGTAAATAAATTTTTAAAAAAACAAACATGCATCAACCGGGAATCGAACCCGGGTCTACCGAATGCGATAATGCTAACCACTCCGCCACCTTGCTCGTTACTACTTTACATTTGTGATTGTTTCAAAATTTAATGAAGGTTTAATTCGTATAAAATTTTATTCTTTTTTTTTAACGTACGTTACTCATTATAATCTCGATGATGACGTCAGTAATTGCAATTCTGATGATGAGACCATTTTATAAAGTTCTGATAACGTCATTCAATAAAACTCCCATGATGACGTCATTCCTTACAATTCTGATAAACACATCATTAGAAAAATTATTCCGACTACTTTATTTGTTAAAGGTCTGCCGATGACGTCATTTGTTGAATTCGATTAATGACGTCACTTTTTCCAAGCACTACGTTCGTTACCAAACACGAGCCAAACATTAATATCGTAACTTAATAAGAAATTAATTTAAAAAAATGTGGGATTCCCAATTTTTGGCCAATTAATATACAAATTATTATTCCAATTTTCGCTAAATTGTACAGTATGTATGTTTATCGTATTCTTTTCATTTTCAAAGAACGTTGGGAACGTATTTTATGAACGACCCCCGCATACCTTTAGCTACATTAAAATCTAAAAAAGTACGTGGAAAATTTTGAAAAAGTTTAGAAATAAATAGGAAATTTGAATAAGTTTGTAAATACAAAGGAAATTTTGAAAAGA
>JAQGAO010005494.1:0-13524 GCA_034697705.1 Ommatoiulus sabulosus
CGGCTTGGCTTTTTGCGAATGCGCATGCGCTAGTAATCGGAGGCAGAAAGCTGATCTGAAATCGGTTCACTCTGCTCGTACCCATATACTGGCATGCATGTATACGCGTGTATGACAATTCTACTAACTATAGTTTTGTCGGCGAATTTACGGAATTTCATGCTAATGATGGTCTGCTGATTTGCTAATACATCACAAATGCTTCGATAAAATTTTTGTCATTTTTGCGAATTTTTACCCAGCAGAAAGCATGCACACGCGGCATTTTCTAGGGGACTCTGCAGGACATCATGCGGGAAGCCATTTGATGGCCATTTTGTTGGAATGTGCAAATCGTGGCGAGTTTGCCTTCTTTTCTCGCAATCTCTCCTGTATAATATAGCCACACTCGTAACACGTATCCACGCGGCATTCTTATATTGTATAAAAAGTAAGAAAACGTGATATTATTTGGTTTCTAGCCACACGGGTCACCCCCTTGCTGGTTCGCGCACAAAGCCTAACCTTGCCAACCATCTTGTGGCCTTCTACAAATCACGGAAAACGCTAGAATTACTTTTGGCCCGAGGATTGAATCGAAACCGAGTGCACCTGAAAATCCAAAACTCAACCATTCCTTATTCCTTTTTTTAACAGCGGACATCACAATAGACAATGTCGTCGCATAAATTCAACGTAACAAAACACGCGGCCTGACAAGTGCGATAAAAATTCAAAAAAGGAAAGCGTATACTGTATAACCCTCACAAAAAGCTACAACTTCAGAATTAATTATAGTTGCGGTCGA
Source organism: Ommatoiulus sabulosus (assembly GCA_034697705.1). Lineage (NCBI taxonomy): Eukaryota > Metazoa > Arthropoda > Diplopoda > Julida > Julidae > Ommatoiulus > Ommatoiulus sabulosus. Next base: position 788 of record JAQGAO010005494.1, read on the forward strand.
AACTCCATTTTAGACACCTCGTGAAAAGGAATTTTACATGATTTCAGTGTTTATATGATCAATGTTAAAAGCCACATATTATTAAATATCTGAAAGGAATATTATGGGTAATCAGAAGCTCAAGGAATGGCACTTTTGGCAGACGCCAAAACTGTAGCTCGACATCACTACTTCCACTTTCTTTACAATTATGAAAATGTAATCAGTATTTGTGGACATGGAAATCTAGACAAAGTTGCATCGACATCAAAGAACAGCTAATGCCTGTTTCCCACTGGACAGAATGAGCAGGGAAATGGAAATTCGTCTGCTCAAGCTGCTGCAGAATTGCACTGGGCAGCATTTCATCAGCGGAAAAAATTAAACGCTATAGCTAATGACGTGCAAACGATAATTCAATTTTGAATTAAAAAATGTAATCCTCTGCACATAAAATGGATGCTCATATAAATATAGCAACGAGACAAAAAAAAACGCAGAATTGCATTTTTTAACAACTGATGCGCCTGATAACCTTTTCAATCTTGCTCCACTCGGGCCTGTGTTGGTAATGGCCAACATCTTGGAGTGCGCATGCGTGAAACCGGGAAACCTAGGACCAGTTTGAACATAAAAAGAAAGCAGAAATTCGGCTGAGTTGTAGCGACACCTACCGAGAGCAGAATTCAACAGAGTGAAGTGCGCATGCGCCACACCTACAACAGGCAGAATTGCTCCCATATGGGAATCAGGCATAAGATCGACGAATATTTGTCAGATTTTTTTCAGAATTATTTCTCTTGTGTTGTCATACATGTATTTAAATTGGCAGCACTGTATAACCAGACAGTTTTCCAACCCAGAGCAGTGAATGCCGGGTAAATTTGATCTAGCAAGCACCGCCTGGCGCCAATTTTTTACTCGCCTCGACTTTTTCGTTGCTTACATACGGTAAATTCAGCACGGGTATAGGAATGTCACAGTTTCTTAATGCAATTTTACTGAGCAGTACCTTCGAAAGCTTTTAAAAATTCGAATATACATAATGGCTCGACGATAATTGGGTTTCGCATTCGACTCTAATGAGAAGAAAACTTCGAAATTAGGTCAAAATTTGAAATTCGTCGGGAACCACATGACGCGAGAGCGTTACCTCGAGGCTCGAGGTAACGATAGATGGGGTACCGTATATCACTTTTTAGTAACTCGCCTACACGCAGGTGGGGGTGGAGAGGCAACACGTGGCTAGCAGCGCATACCTGCTTGTACGCGAGGCGAACATCAACGGTTAGCCGCCAGGTGGATAATTCCTAGCCAAATACATCTTGGGCAATAGCGAGAGGAGGGGTTTTTCGTTGGAATGTTGGCCGCTATTAAGCAGACAGTGTATACGGAGTAGGCCTATTAGAAGGGAAAATTTAATGGGTGTACCAAGAAATGCTCCGGGGGAAATCTCCAAGCACGCTCCCACTGTCCATGCGCTCCATCGTGGCACGTGCCAATCTACGAGTTGAACAGTACAGGCAGGGGTTAGCACACAAATTGTATATATATATATATACAGGATGTGTCCAAAGCGCGAGGGTGCGCGCATTAAAAGCCCTTCTCAGAGTATACAACGCAACCGAACCACAATCAAAACTGTAAACATCCTTGAAATAAACTCCTGGTTTAACGTTTAACGAAAGAATATACACTGTATAGTATAGGTACTTCAACGAAGGCAAGTTTGTTCAGTATTAATTTCTGTTAAAAACAATTCCACAGTTTGTTTAAAAAAATTGCAATTGCTTAACAGTTTTATATTCAGTATGTATCATCATCATAATGAGCATAAGAATAGATTGATCTTGTTGATAACGTCTGTGAGCTGAGAATTTTTTTTTTTACTCACGTGGGTTATGGTTTTATATAAAATGTATTCGCTTCTTAAAACTAGAGCATCTTATCAAGAGCACGAAATAACATTAGGGGTATACTCAGAGAGAAGCTTTACGAATGAAATTTTTGGCAGTCGTGAAATCACGTTTGAAAACTCGACACGGTAATTGGTTTCAAAATTTAACTCAAACGTTATTGCTGTTGCTAAACCAATTATGCCAAAAGAGCCATGATAGTAAAGCATCTGTCATAAGTAACCGTACTATAGGTGACCGTACTTTAAAATGCTTTTTCGTACATGTTTAATATTGAAGGTTGCTCTGTAAGGGGGAGTCGATGGGGGTTCGATGTTAAATGCTGGTCAGGTGGATAGAGATGACCATGCCTTGCAAGTGACTATAGAAAAATGCACCTCGGACGTATAATCTGGGCATGGGTCAAGTCAAAATTTGACTATGGGAGCCAGTTTCATTACGAGCAACGTTCAAAGGCTTTGTCCGTTATTCATTATTTCGGACCATGGTATATCATGTATTGGTAGGCGCTGACCCCTACAGCCGTTCTTCTATTTCTAAAACTCGCCGAAATTTGAAACGAAATTTGATTGTCCCCTACAATGCGCCACAGTTCGTCGTTGACAGCTTGAGTTGTCCAGTATTCTGACTTTTGCCACGAGGCTCGTGTGCTAAGCCGAGGAATTAGAAAAAGATGGGTGGGTAACGGAGGGGTCGACGTAAGGGTCACGCCATTACGGAATGTGGCTTTGGTGGCGTTGTTTACATCTTTACTACTTTCAAGCTGAAATTAGACGGCCAGGGAAAAGACATAAGGGGGAAATATGATGGAAAAACTTACCCCATCGACGATAAAGGAGGATCTGAAATAACCGTCTTCCCTTTGGTCATCTGAGGGGGGCGCATGCTGACCGGTTCGATCGTCTTGTCTCTTTTAGGAGGCGCATGCAGGTTGTACGTGTACAAATGACGACACGGGTCACGAGAGTGAGGTCAGTGCACCTTCGATGTCCAGTGTTGACAGGTCGCAAACACCTGTTTTCGATGCGCAACTTGTAGCCTCTAAGGCAATCACGTGAAGCCCAAAGGTCATGGAGGAGAGGAGGGGGTGGTACGCGACAAATAACCCGTAGGATTTAGACAGGGGATTTCTCAAGATTCCCATTTCGGATAAATTTTAAGCATGCCATGAAATAAATGTACTGTATACTACGATGAAAATAATTTTCTATTCTATTACCAGCGTACTTGTATTTCTCGTCCCGTATTATTTTTAGACAAATGACCGAATAGGGGAGCTGTAAAAATTGGTCGTACGCGCAGAGCACTGGAACTAAAAATCATTTTGATATTTATAAAGACTAATTGTCTTTGGTCATTTTGAAATCTAATTTCAAACACATATTGGTTCTATTTGAACCATGCATAGGTCTACGTGTATACTGTATAGTCGTCATAGTCGCGTTGCCCACGACCAGTTTAATATGCTACTTTATTTACTAGGCCTACTTTACTTTCTTTTCTACTTACCTGCAAATAGCGCGTTTTATTATACATACATTGCATGTAATAAAAAATATACTGTACTGTATAGATAGCATTTCTGAAACGCGAGCAATTCTTTCAATAAATGATCACTTATTCATTAAATCAAATCACAGAATGTTCCATGTACACTGTAGTTTTTAAAAAGAAAAAAAAGTACAGAGCTACACTGTCTGTATCACTGAAAAATTCCAATTTTTACGAGTAACATTTTAATGTCTTGCACAGTGACATCCTTTGATACGCGTCCATGTCGCCGGGAGACTCACCACCTGGCGGCAGTTTGCGAACTGAACCAGAGATTGTTATCGCCCACTCTTTAGTTTTCCAACTGCCGTCAGGTGGCCAAGGATTTGTCAAAGGATCTACGGTGCATGTATATAATCACTGAAATGTACCAGAAGCATGCGTGCAGTCTTTAACTTCCCTGCTTGTCAAGCAGGATAAAGCAGCCGTTCTGTAAGCATCCATTTAACTTTGGAGAATAAATGACCAACGAGGAAAACCGGACGTTCCAGTTTTCAACACACGCAGAGCATAAACCACTCAATTACAATCCAAAATCACAGTAACAACAGAAATTTTAAATAATAATGAGGCCACCCATTCAGCCCTATGGTATGGCATTCCTTGAAGTTCAAGATGGTTTATGTTCCATTAATGAACACGAATGAAGCAGATCATGTCATATTATGGTGGTGACCAACTCAACGTGGTCAGTTTTACATACATTTCATTAAATTTAAATTTATATAGTATGGCCGTAGAATAATTTCAAAAAATCATGAAAAAATTGTTTAGCATGCACCAGCTAATAATGAACAAATAGATCACGTGATGATTATTCTGCATCGTCCCATGTCAAGTAACTCCGCACCATGCAGGTCTAATTTGCATCTCATATTCAATCCCAATTCTAGCAACCATCAATACATGTTGCATTTTGTATATTGTATAATCAATCTACAGTAGTTCCCCTACATCAAGAGGAATGTATTGATTATTTGGACTGAGGTAAGACTGCGGTCGCCTCGCCGCCATGGCATGTATCAGAAGCGGTAGCAACCCTATTAAAAGATATGAAGTTGAACCGGTTTGCGAATGGTTACGCATTCATTGAGAGATAGCGAAAAAAAACCAAGCAACTGCCATAAAAACTGAAACGGAAGTGCGCTGACCATGACCAAGAGAGCGTGACAGGTAGGTGGAGTTTTCCCACACTCGGTGAGTGGCTGCGTACCAGAAGAATGCGGCACGTGGAGCTCGTATGCCAGCCAACAGGTAGAGCCACGCTTGCTCGCGCATGCCGCGCATCCAGGGGGGGACGAAGGCGGCACTAGCGGCACCTATTGACTTTTTTGCCTCGCCCGCAGGGGCTTCGATTGACGCCTCGTAAAAGTCGCGTGAGCAGCGCCGCCCTGGCGGTCATCGAAGCGGGCCGCTCCCATTGGCCACTGCCGGAAGGGCTGCACGCGCGAGCAAAACGCTTGCACGTGCACGCCACACCTAGCCAGTGGGCAGTCGAACAACTGGGAACTAAATCTGTACCTGTTACAGTCGCTGCTTACGCCTGCTGAGCAAGTGGACTCGCGTGGCCGGTCCGTACACACACACACCCCTACTTAGCGAACCTGCACCAGAGGCGCGAGTGGTCAGCAAACCCCAAAAACTGAGCCGTACGGCAATATTGGATATTGGAAAAGTGACCCGCGTCCGTGTGTGTCTTACTGGTGCTACCGAGTACGCAGAATCCGCGGACATTTTTCGCAGATCCGATGACCAAAATGCCAGCTGAAAAAGTGTCCAAGAGCGAAAATAGGCGGGTAAGTGGACTTGGGTTTTAAACTTTTTGGCGGACCTCAGTTACATTGATCTATTGATAATATTAGATATCCACTAGAACTGTTACTTAATCATTGTCAAACATGTTTTAATTTCCTGTTTCGCAAGTTTGGGACATACTAATTTTCATATTTGTTTTCTTCCCACTTTATTCAAATACAAGTACGTGTACGAGAGAGAGAGTAGATATTTAAAACGGAAATAGAAATTTCAATTTACTTCACATATGGCAGGAATTAAATTGCTGACTTCTAAATTTTGTAAACTTTAATTAAATTATTATGTTTTGTTGTTCATGACGAATTACATGTTATACGTCGGTAAATAAGAGAACAGTTTTACAAATTGTTTTAAACGCGCATCGGAATTTATTACAATTTGGATTATTTTCCGGTATATGCCATATTTTGTGTCGTTGTTTAAAGTTGCAGTAGCTAATTAAAACTAAGAACATAATGCAAGCAAAAATTCCCAAATTTTCATTGATTATCAACTTGCATGCGTGGACTATATGAAAACTTATATTTTATAATTAGATGCATGTAAAAATCATCATAGAAAGTCGATATGTGTATTGTGTGTTTACGTGGCAGTCTTAAGCTGATTTTATTTATTTATTGTTACCCAGAGTAATAAACCTTTGATGGAAAAAAGGCGCCGTGCACGAATCAATCAAAGTTTATCAGAATTGAAAAATTTAATCTTGGACGCAATTAAGAAAGATGTAAGTAAAAATAAAACGTTTGATTTCGTAAATGCATGCGGAAATTATTTCCTATTTTACTTTACTGAACCTGTATTGAAGCTCACTAAACAGATCTGGATGCATGTGCAGTAGATATTTTCTAATGCAGTTTCTTTGTAGAGATTTTTTGTTAAAAATCACTTTATTCACCCTCTAGTCTTCCCGAAATTCCAAATTGGAAAAAGCTGATATTTTGGAGATGGCCGTGAAACATTTGCAGAATTTACAAAAACAACAGCAAGCAAATAATGGTAAGCAATAATCGATGCTATATTTTCAACATGTTAAATTTAATGTATGCATAGGTTTAGACATGTTATATATGTTCTTCAAAAATGCACACTGCTTAAAAGATTTCACTATCACTATAGTTTACCACTGATGAAAGATACTTGTAAAAGCGGACTTTAACAAACTTTAGGACATTTTACTATAATTGCTGAGTAGAACAGAAACTTTCGCATCCGAACTCACAGAAATTGAATCACAAAGTTTTTTTTAAAAAAATGTACAATTATCTCTTATATAGGATTCACTAAAATTTTAATTAGCCTGCGTATAGTAGGCCTCATTAAAAGCTAATGAGCATGCAACACGCGAGCAAACTTTTATCTAATTATAAATTTGCGTTTCCGCAGTGGCTTCCACAACAGAATCCAATGTGGGCAACAAATACAGAGCTGGGTTCAACGAGTGCGCCACAGAGGTCACGCGTTTTCTGGACAAGATGGAGGGTTTGGACGCTTCCGTTCGTTGCCGCTTGATCAATCACCTGTTCAACTGCTTGAACGACTTATGTTCGGAATCCAGCAACGGAATTTCAACGACCACGACCAACGATGAGCCCAGCAGCAACAGTGACTCTTGCAGCGCAGCCGAAACGAGAAGCGTGGCGTCTCCGGACATCACCACGAAGACCGACGATCGACGATCGCCTCCGACGACCGGGCTATCTTGCGGACTAATTTCGACCACCCAACCTATCCAAGTTCACATCCCCACGTCTTCCATCCCCCTCGCTTTAGTGTCTCAAGTTAGAACTTCGGCCGATCGAGCCAACAGGCCCCTTACGGACGATGCAACCTCCTCGGAGAGGGCGACCACGATTGTCCACGGATTGCAACTGATCCCAACGCGTCTTTCAAACGGTGAAATAGCATTCGTGCTAGACAACCAATCCATCAGGACATCCGAAGCCCTTACGGCAGTGAGTCAATCCCTGACTCTTGCCACCAGCGCAACAGTGCCCGTATCCGCTTCCAGAGTTGATCCGCTAGTGTCATCTACTAGCCACTCGGTATCCTCCTCGGTGGGATCTCCCCCTAATTTCTCCACCGAACCTAGGGATGGTCAAGAGGACGGGCCAATTTCAATCAGAGCTTCCCACTCGAATGCGTCTCAAGACACTCTCAGGCGATTAAGTGACCCCCGCAATGGACACTGCAAAGCGCCGCGTGTGCATCTTCCCAATTTGCACGGCCCCTTACAGATCAAGGAAGAAAACGTTTGGAGACCTTGGTGATTATTCAGTAAATCCCACATTCATAGAAGCAGGGCTGAGTGAAGTGATTATAACAATAGCGACAAAAAAGGTTTCTCGAACCATCGTTGCACGTGTAATCTGGTTCGAGAGTATTTTTGTAACAGTCTCCGGGAGTGGTGCGGTATGTTACATCTATACTATACAAGTATATGGCGACCTTCACAGCGAATCAACGCAGTAGCGCTATTACTGCTGTAAAATGATAAACAGAATCTGCAAAATCGTTCCTTATGGTCTTTCATTCATTAAAATTCATTTTGAAAATTTCTTATGCAACAGTAAACCAACATTGCTAACTGCTTCTAAGATTGGTATACCAATTTGTTGAATGTGATATTACCCTCATAAATTGCAGACTATGCAATAAGTACCTGCCATATCCCATAAATGCATGGAGCCACGTGCCTATGCAGTGTATAATGTCATATCATATCACATCTATACTATACCGCCTTAAGAACGTAATACGGTTTATAAATTATCCTTAGAAATTTTCTGAAAATAATAGAAAATCAAAATTTTAAGTTCTTGTTTTTATAAAGTATATTGATGTTAATATACCACGCATAATTAAGAAGTTTGTGGTAAAAATAACATAAAAGATAACAAATTGCATGACACATTGTGTCCTATTGTTTGATCGATTCACGGCTAACAATGCGCCGAAATTAAATTATTAAATGTATTTGAAAATGTGTGACATCGTGGATGAGCATTCAGACAGTTCATTCGCTGACTGACACATATAAAAGTAATTCTGTCATAAGTCTACTTTTTGTCCCACTTTACGAAGTGCGCAGTATTATCACAAGTTACGTGCCTACAGTATTTCACAATATATGATTATTTATTCCAATTTATCATTAACTGAAATACATGTAGATGTATTTTAGAAAATATTCCCATTGAACATATCGACTAATTAACGAGCTATACAAAAATCCATTTTAATCAGCCTTTCCATTAAAATGACCTCTTGCAGTAATCTAAAATAGGGCAACTCATCATACAACTGTTTTCATTCGAAAGAACAAAAGTCGGACAAGATGAAATAATAAATAAACCATGTGCCTTGTTTGTTTTATATTGCATTGTTGGGATTCGAAAGGGAACTCTATAATGCTTGCACAGTATACGTTGCTTGCATGAAACTTTAAAAAAATGGAGAATACAGATGAGGAAAAGAAGCCTAATTCGGTATTTAAAAAGAGATTATTAAACATTCCTATAGATGCCTTTTTCATTGTGATATACTGCTTTCTATGAATTTGCTTTGTCATCTTCCATTTGTATATTTGTACACATTTTATAATGAATTGAATTAAACATTCAGTATTTGAATTTGGTTGGAAGCCCTCTTTTATTTTACGTGTTTGTTTGCGTATTCATTAAAAAAATTCATGTCTCGTGGTTGGTTCATAAAAAAGAAACCGAAATGTTATATACAGTATGTATATACGTAGAGAATGCTGAATGTAAAATTAAAATCAGATGTGAATCACCATATCCAAGCATTAAACAGATTAAAATGAATATAAAAGTCACCCTATGTGGTGATTAAAATTGCACACTGATAGTGTTTTAACCATTGTACATGCAACTAACAAAAGCTAAACAAAAAGGCTACATGTAGAACAAAAAACTAGATAAAATCGTAAAAAAAAAAGCCCAGACTTTTGGAGATATACTCAACTAAAGTCTGCATGTAACATGTTTAAATTATATTAACATAATGAATAAGAATGCATAAGCGTATTATCTCTTGTTCGGTTTGATTTAACACTATAAGCGATTTCTAAGAATTAACCTGTCAGATTCGGCAGTTATTAAAATGTCGCCAACTGTGAACTAAGTTTATGTCGCGTTCACCATAGTTTGCAACTAAGCGCTTGTATAAATGCAAGAAATAACTTACTCACGTGAGACAGACTAAGTCCATGCTGTCTCTGAAATAAAGTGACAATAAAAAGTAACTGTTAAATATTACTTTGGTCCCGTTCCTGGTTTTGTTCCGTCTTAAATGCCTTGCACATGGCATATACAATGTACCGTACCTCCAAATCATGCAACGATTGGCCTGAATCAATTAAGAGGAGATCTACGTGGCAAAACTGCTACCTGTTAAATTTAGCTATAAACAACTCAACTAAATTCAGTTGACTTTTTCCGTGTAACTGACAACATAAATTTGCTGTAAGCCATAATTTCTTTCCGGAAAAGAAACACTATTTTTAATGGACTCGATCCCAAGTGTGTTATTAGCCACAGTTGTACATCACCTGTCCAGAACGCCCAAAACAAAAGTGTGTCGGTCAGAGGTCACTCGCACTCCAACAGGTAGGTCGACGTGAACTGCGCGAGATGCGTGGAAGTTCAAAGGAGGTTATCTCTCAAAATAGACTTACCAACTTTGGGGACAAAAACACTGTTCCAAAGACTTCAGGACCCTGTGGATTACATTTGGGGAGGTCAGTCGACTTGGCTGATGGTCAGCGTGAGGCCACAAACATACGATTATCATAGCATTGGGAGTGTCAAGTTATTGCAGCCAATTTCACATTTAGACGATTTTGGTTTGCCCATAACAAACACGGCGTTTCATATTTCATGGATTTGTTTAAGATATTTAGCTATAAAATGAGACTATGGGGAAATACTACACATCGAACAGTGAGAATCCACCAGAAACCATGTGGTGGGGAAAGTGAAGAATGGTTAGGCTATTGATAAAAAATAAAGGCGAAACTTAACTCCTTTTATATCAAAAATTGCATTTCTGCATGGCTGATACTTTTGTTAAGGCTGTGTGTGTGGCCAAACAATTCCTTTTCCCATTGTTATCCCACTTTGCAAGCAAGAATCTCATTTGCATGCGCGAGCATAGGGTTTGAAGGTAAGAACTGCTCCCTCATTTCTTATCTCCCCACTTCGTGACTACTCCTCTGGCGCCATCTAGTGAACTTCACTAGAAGCCACGTGCTATTCAATGAAATACTTAAAAATTTAAAATCTCCAAGTGTGTTAGTCTCTTAACGGGCATTAAACAGATTTCGTAATCATGTCATTATCACGTGACACTTCATAACATTGGCGAAAATGTCACATTCTTTTAGTTGTTGATTCGACGAAAAGATCACGTGATGCAGGCTCATACGTAATTCTGCATAAGGTCCATCGTGAATATCTTTTATCCCACAACATTAAAAAATCCAGAACATTTTATCGTTGAATTTTTTTTAACTAAATAAATATTGTATAACAATAATTCCTATTGAATGTAAACAGAAATTTTAGAGTAGTTTTCAAAATAAAGTATTGGTATTATTAGCCAATGACCAGAAAGCAAACCCATGCTTAGCCTATCTCTCATCTCATTATCATTTGCCAATATGCTAACGTAATCCGCCCTCTAACCCCGACGTTCTGGATCTCATTTCTGGATGGTCTCTTACAGAAATGTCACTATGTGCCACAACTTATATTTGTCACGATTATTAGTTAGCCCATGATCAATGATGATTTGCATGGAACTGATGTTGGCAATTAATTCGTCTTTCCCTTGTTTAAATACTCGATTCTCTTCAAAGGCTTATACTGTAAATGGTTGCAATCCTCGTTTAAATGGATCGAAAGTGTTGTTGAACACTTTCACTAGCTGTTGTTGAGTCCAATCCAGAATAGCGAGAGTGACGGCTGTCATCCTGTGGGGTCTCCTTAGATGTCTCATCGTTTTTAATTCCCTGTTTGTATTCCCCGTATGTATAAAATCTGCAGCCTATTCTCAGCCCTACGAACTGCTCTGGGCCACAATAGTCACCCCACACGCAACCCGGGCTAAGAATGTTTTTATAAAAAACATTTAGTACAATTGTCCAGATTTGCCCTCCACCTCATAAAGAGACGGCGTAGAAAGCTATCCCACTAAAAGAGTGAAAGATGGGGAAACGAGAATGAAAATACGATCTCGGAGGGGTGAAGATAGACTGCTTAAATTAACAATTTTGTCTTTTTTCATCATATAATCTTTTGAAGGGTTTCTCCCGAGTTTTCAAGAAAGGATCAGAATGGAGAGATAAGAATGACAGGCAGCGCCAAAAATATAATACCGGAATATTGAACGCTGAATATAATTGTTTGGAATGGAAAGCTTTAAATTTGGCCATGGGGGGCCCACGAGCCAACAACAAATTGAACGCAAGAGGGCATTTGGCAGGTGAAAAAATAACAGTTTAGGCGAACAATTCGTGCAGATTTTCAATTTTCTTTTAAGCCAGGTTCAAGTTTTGCTGAAAGAATTTGTAAACTTTCTTTCTAAAGACGTACACATGACCCCGACAGATCCACTTAAAAAGTAAAAGTGCAACTACTGTACGTCCTCGCAATGCTTAAATAAGATTGTGTAGTTCTCATATTAAAAATATGTCCTGCTTCCGGTCTCTTATTAATACGTAGAAATCGAATAATCCAAATAATGCGAAACCAAGGCTCTCTGAATATTACTTAGAAATTCATAAAGTGCTATAACTAGTACATGTACACTGTTCCAAGAAAAGACAACAATGAAACTTCAGTTCACTGAAGATTAGCTAGCTACAAACGTACATCTATTCAAGGATCGTTGGTATTGTATATAAATAGGCCATAAATAACGTTCTGAGACATTTGTTTTCGTCTTACTTTAATGCCATGGACCAGTTTTAAATCAAGAGAAACAACAATTAGTCAGCTTCAAAGCTTGAAATCAATATGCTAAAGTGCGTTCTATAGTAAGGAAATTAAGAAATACTAAACTCGAGTGAATATAACATATATATGATATTCTGTAAAGTTGTAATTGCCGTTCAATTTCTGTTGATCGTACTTATAGAAAGTGAGCTTTGAGCACTTAAATTACGCTAATAATAATGGCATTTTACCCGAAACTCAACCACGTTTTTTAACATATTACCTCGTCTGGCTGGACGGTGCTCATGTATACAAGTATTACAATGTAATACTCTGGAACAGTCCGAACTTACAGGGCGTCAAGTGTCGGTTTGATTGGATTCGTATTATAGCAAATAAATTATAATTTTTGCGAATCCCAAAAAATATGCATTTACCATTACTGCAGCGCCACATTGATCCACGAAACTAAACTAGAAATGAGTTTGTTCTATCAGAAATTCGTCTATAGCAAGTTCTTCTT
>JAQGAO010005495.1:0-13523 GCA_034697705.1 Ommatoiulus sabulosus
CTACAGGCTATTAATTAATTTTATAAATTTGATATTAAAGGCATACTGATATCAGTATAAATTTATACTGAGATCAGCATGTTACTGATATCAATATGTCTCAATTATCAGTATAAAAAAATTATACTGATCCTTCAACCAGGGCTATTACTGATTAATTTCCATCGTCATGCAGATGATAAAAACCAGGAAGTTTCATCAATTTAACAAACTTCGGTATTAAGAGCATCAATCAAAAAGAAGGTTTTGTTGCCTTTGTTACTATAGATATGACGTTGTCGATGTCGACCTATAGTACCCGAGTAACCTCATCTAATTTTCTTTCAGGGAGAAACCCTTCTCGCCAACTTTTTATGGTTAGATACGAATGAAATATAGCCGGCAGTCACGCCACTAAAACGCGAGACGGATTTCATTCAATAATTAAAATTGGTCTATCTATGAAATCTCGGGGCTTCTAAATTGGTGGTGATTTCATTCAAAGCAACGTTTATGCTCGCACGCCACAGGATAAAGCCACGCTGTTGTCATTTTTACACGCACACAAATGACAAATTGCCTGGTTTATGAGATGGCCAAGGGTGTGGCAGCGCATAATCGGGGATTAAAACTGGGACCGAAAAACCAGTTCTGTGCAACCGAGTCTTTATGCATTTTTATCTGCGAGGCGTTAATTAAGAGCTTGTTCATGCAAGACATGTCGTCCGTGTAAGCAGCTTGATATGGCCAAGAAAGTTTGGCACTTATGGTAATTAGGGCAATGGCCAAGAATTAGGACGTCTTCTAAAAATCAACGTTTTTCGCTTTGACTATTTGTGGTAAATTTATAGAGCGAAGGGAATACAATGGTCATTTGTTGTAAAGTAAAGTTGAGGGTGGCCTCGCCAGGCGTAAGCTTGCTGTCAAAAAACACGGGTTGCTTCGGGGTATATAAAGTGTAGGGTTTCCATTGCTGTTTTACCCATGTACAGGTAACATGCAGGTGTTACGTTTTAGTGACGAAATTCGCTACCTCTGACCCTGAATTTCATTTAATCGTCTGTTGTCATACAGTATCTTGAAAACCCAGGGACTCTTTAATAAACCGTGAAATACATGGACCTTCAACACTTTATACGTATAAGCCTCGCGGATTTACATGTACATGTATACATGCAACATTAGTTGTGCGAGGAAACAAAAGGATCAAATTTGATCCAATTTAAAAAGGAATACCTGTAGAAGGAAATGCGTCTACCACGTTAAAAAGTCAATTTTTGTAGCATATACTCAACCACGGTATACTTTGGCTCAACCTTGAAAACAATTTCCTGTACACGTATGCGTATGCACTTGCTTCGAATTGAAGGAAGAGCTCGATTGATCTAATAATTTAAATAAGATTGCGTGGTTTCGCATGGAACGTCTTCACAATACCATGATCCGAATAAACATTTCCAAACTTCAAGTGGTCGGGAGATACATGTATTCAGTAATCGTGGAAAAAACTGGAACATCGACCAAATTTTTGCTAACTTTCAGCTACGTTATACGTCTACCAGAAGTGGTTGTTATGGTTATGGTCGTTTGCATAATTTTCCGAATCCAATAATTTCACCGCGGTTTGTTTATCTTTTCTCATATGAATATTCATGTGATATACTCATGGGAGAAATATTCCCCACTTGATTCTTTTATTCTAAAGTTGTATGTCATATTTCTCACATTCTAGAGCTTGAATAAAGACAAACATGGTGCCGAAACGTAGCTGAAAGTTAACAAAAATGTGGTCGATGTACCAATTTTTTCCACGATTATCCGAATAACAATTGTTGAACAAGTGCTAGTTTTTGTAGAACTAACTTCGGTATCCTATACCACTGTCAGTCAATGATCAGATGCATTTAAATTGAGCTTACATGGGTCCACTTAACCACGATTTCATTTAAACCGAGAAAGTTCCCATTTTCATCTCTTCTGGTCAACGTCTTTTTTTTTTTCTGAAAAAGGGGTCGTGTATCCAGAGAAAACACGTACATGTACAAAGTATCCCGGGGGCATGCACTCGTATAGCTATGGTCTTGAAAAGTCTAAACCATTTAGTACACACAGCAACCAACACCCCTCGCTTTTTTTCTATCCTATTCTTGCCTTCCATGCAGTCTCCTCGGTAAAAGTGAATACGTTGAGGGAACGAGGCACCAACTTGACCTCCTCCCTTCATCTTTCGAGTTATTTTAAATAAGCCGTAGACAAATAAAGAACAGGTTGGAGTACTCGAGTATCCCCTTCCCCTCACGTCCGAATAAAAACTCTTCACGCTGGTATGGCGTTGCTGTTTTTTCCCTTCCTCCCTCCCCTGCCTCATTCCTGTCAACATTTTTGCATGCAATAATTGCTGCAATATAGAGAAACGCGGGATATGGAATATATCCATCCTGGCTGAGCATGCAACTTAGCAAACCATAAAAATGTTGGCGGGTTGCGTGTTGTAAACGAGCTCGGTGCAATATAGTGGTTTGTCCATTAGTTGTTAACAAGTGGTGATGGTGGTGATGGTGATACAGGTGATGATGATGCAACTCAAAATCGATTTAGTGCGAATGAATAGTATTCACCAAAAGCGAGGTGATAAAGTAATAAAATGTGGAGGGTTTGACATGGCATTGTCCAAATAATTGGAGTAAGGGTTGAAGGGTTTCTGGAAATGTTTCCATGCTTCTTCTCCAGGTAACCGAGCAACGAGACTGGAACAATCTCGTAGCTTATCCATGAACTTGACAAAAATCTCCGAAGAAAATATATGAACGATCGAAGTAAAAGTATTTGCTTTGAGCACGTACATGTAATTGCAAGAGCGTAATTGCACGTACAGTATATACAGTACGTTAGTCAACATTTTAGTTTCAGTATTATTCAAATCGCTCAATATTTTTCAGTTCAATGTTACCAAACTTAAAAGGGAATGCACTTAGAAATTGGTTTTGCAATTTCCTGCGTACATGTATTTAAAAAATTGACTATAGATTATGTGCATTTGAGATACGTAGGTTATTATACTAAGGGCAAATTGTTTCATCGCTTTTTTAAAATTTGGGTATAGTGATTAATCTATTTTCAGCAACATCAACGAGCTAGTTTTTTCGTGATGAATACAGTATGTATTTTTCTACAAGTATAACCGTGTGTATCTTATATTCGGGGTATGACCCCCTTCACCCCAGATCTCGTTCGGAAGTCAGCAATCTATCTCAAGTTGTTGATGTCGATAAAATCAGCGAAATAAAATTTGTATCTAGGCCTAGTTTCACCATAGCTGTAATTCGGGGTGACTGACTTCGTCAATTTATGGATCGGGAACTCAACTGTAATTATCGTGAATATATTTTAAGTCTGCCCGAAAATGGTGATTCGCGGGTTCACTTTTACAATTTCACATTTTTATTAAGGCACGATTAGCTATTGAATGTAGGGCATCGATGACGGATGTAATTTCTAGAGATATACATAATTAATGGCCAATTGAATTTTTTTTTCTTATTCCGAACTGATTGAGAAAAAGTGAAAATAAATGGAGTCGAAGAAATGTTGTATTATACAGCTAGGTATACGCAATTTCACGCAAATGTGACATCGCTGACTCGAAATCATTTTTTATTTTTTATTCTTAAGTAGGATTTCTTGAGCATATTTTCTTCGTGCTGCCCCATATATCTCTATACGTGTTTTCAATGCAAAGGCGATGCGGGAGGTTTTATTTAAAAAAATTACGAGAAACTCGGACGTTTTTTATCTTTGAATCGGGCCAAGGATGACCAAAACAACTCGCGAGAAAAGATCAACATCTTTGTTATCATCCATCTTTAAATGAAAAGAATATTATGCGGTGGGTGTAACACGCATTATGGAAATTAACACAGATACAACTTCGTAGATTGAGCAATAAATCCAACGATGGAAGTGTATAGTGATGAGATTTTTCTTTGGCTTATAATAATGTAAACGGTATAAGAAACCGTCAGTATTTTTTCATTCTTTATTATTATGATTATTATTATTCGTTCAGTCGTTACAGGGTGATTAAAAAATATTACCATTTCCATGTGGTCGATGTTGTTGATAAACGATAACTTTTAGTTATTATTTTCTTTATTACATATACGGTACATGTCGTAATATAACCAAACGTTTAGCAGTTTCAAGAACTGTATACATTTAATGAGATGTATGGTTGTTTAACCATTGCAATTAAATGAGGGTAATGAGTATAAGTGTATTTTCTCAAGCTTCGTTTATGTTAGTTTCCCTCTTGGTCAGTACCGTGCCCAAACAACTTTAATAGCTTTTTTCCTGTCTATAGTCCTAATGTTTATTGTTGACTCGTTTAATCGTTTACTTTGATCTTACTGGCCTAACTTTCGCATTGTTTCTAACTTATATGCTCAACTAAAATTTTTTTTATTATTATTTTATTATTTATTTTTTATTATTTTTTTATTATTTTTTTTAATATTTGCGCATCGCGGGTAATGACGGATTCGATTCGTATTGACGGAACGAGCCGACTATTTTTCGGAAAACTTGGGCGAGAGCCATATTCAGGGATCTACCAAAGATAAAGTTAAACTAGGTGTACAATGTATACGTGTCTTCGCAATTTTCTAATACAGTCGAAGCTCGTTAAGACGAACTCCGAAGGACGTCAACATTTGTTCGTTTAAAGTTTTAAACCCTCGTATTATCAGACGCCAGGAAAAAAAACATGATCAACAATAAGAACTAAATGTTACAAAATTAAAAATATACTTATAGTTTGTGTTTTATCAAAAAAAAATTTCCCGAACTAAAAAAAGTATGGCTTACTTATGTTATAAATTGATCCGATCGTTATCGGAGATTTTGTTTCTTTTACGACGTTTTCTTAAAAAAAAGTCATGAATTCGTTCTAACGAAACGCAGCGCGAATGTTCGGGAACAAAAAAAACTTCGTTCGTCGTAACCGAAAATGTATATCATCCGAATTCGTCTTAAACGACGAAATTAGCATTATTCGAATACACGCTAGAACGGGGATTGGAAATTAGTTCTTATACTATGCTGTCAATAAAGTGCAAGTTCGTCTTAATGAGGTTCGACCGTATTTTTTCCCATTGCGTTATTTGACACGTTTTTTAAACCATTACTCGTTGGCTAATTTGTCCCACTGATATATTCGTAGACGAAAGCGCTATGCGATAATCCAATTTGACTTCATTATCGCATTCATCATTGCTAAATCAAGATTAAACAAGGTTATTGATTCGATCCATTTCCCCTGGTACATGAAAATAGCAAGAATTGCTGTTGTTGCGATGGAAATGTACATGTACAGTATATACTAAACTGTATAGGAGACACGCAAAATTGGAGCAGTGATTTATGACGAGCCCCTCAGGTCGGTGTATATACAGTATAATCCTTTGAAGATTTCGTGCAAACGAAACGTAAGCGGTTATGGGATCGTTCACAAGTGCATCTCTTATATTCTGGTGCCTGCTTCAATTCCTCGCGTAAGCCAGCTTTTCGAGAGACATTTCAACGCGTGTACATTTTATATCAGGGGTATCTGCAATTTATCTATTATTTAAGAATAGTTCTCAACGCTCTTCACGGTGCATAAAAAGGAGGGTCGACCTCCACCCGCAATATACTGTAGGTGTTCACACGAATTCGAAAATACGGGCTCAGGACGAGCTGTATTTCCCGCGTTTTTTTTCTTTTTTTTGGCATTGCACTCCATGCATGAATGAAAACATGTCAATTGTTTTTCTTTTAAATAAACTTGTATTTTTAAATTGCAGCGGTGATCACGGTTATTTGGTCGCATCGCCCCCAGTCCCGTGATGTATTCTAAAAATCGTGAAGTCTCGATCAGAAGAGGCCAGCTTCCAAAGCGTTCCACGGAGGGTGCAAGATCGATTAAACCCTCAGAAATAATCTCCCCACCACGAATTCAACTGCGGTTTCTCATTGTCCGCGGAAGAAGCAACTGAACCTTTAGAAAAATGCTAAAAAGAGTGTGCGTGTCTTACCTTTTTAGCTCCGGCACGTCGTGGCTCTCGCGTTTTCACAACTGATGAAGCGGAGGGAAATCCATAGCAACACGAGAAGAGATGCTTAGCAACCGAAACGGCAACGCTTTTGCCAATTTATCCGAATCCGTCTCCGATTTCGGTTCGATATTCGCTCGCCCGTTTCACCGAAACCACGCTCGTAAAAAGCAATTTGGCGCTGAGTGTTTGCGCTTATATTTTGCCCGCTTTTCGTAGGCCTTGTATTTCCTCACCTCTTCGCCCGCATCTCTGAGTGACTATACGCTCTGCTCGCACGCACCAGTTTCCCTTCAGAATCCTAGCCTCACTCGCCGAGCCCCCTCATTCTGATGCCAACCCAAATAAAGATGGAGGCGTTGTGGGTACGAACACACGGGAGGGGGAACCAGGAAAATGGGCGGTGAATTGAAGCTGCTGCAAGGTGGAACAGAATGGGGGAAATGAGAATGCTGCTAGAACACTGCGTTTATTCTTAACGTCGTGGGAGTTACCATATTGTAAACTATTTTTTCGTATTTGATAACGAACTACATTCTTTTATTATTTCAAACAATCGGTGTTTACGAACGATGTTTTCATTGATGGCTTTCAGTTGAATTTGCCTCTATATGAATCGAAAAAATTTTGAATTGTACACAACACATTCCGAGTCTTGTATTACAATGTACATAACATAGAAAGAATTGCTCGTCTTTCTAATGTCACGTCATATAGCGACTGTGGATTGTTTGAGGGGAAAGTACAAGAATGGATTTTGGTCTCAAACGTTGATCAACTGTATATTTTCTTTTTATTTATCATTTTTTTTTCTCCTGATTAACTAAGAGGACGTGCCAATAAGGCACGTCCTCTTAGTTAATGATTTAGTGAAACTGCACGTGATGTTGGCTAATGTGTTTACTCTGCGTAAAATCAATTTAATTTTTTTTTCAATCGCGTAAAAATGACTTTAGTTAGAAAAAAAATGTACTGTAATTGAGTACAGTGTAATGACAGTATTGATGCATCGATTTGACAATCTGCGTTTGAAATACCCTCGATACTTCTTCGAGGAATACCTCTCATGGCTGAAGCGCCGTATTATTTTGTAGTGAAGCCTGAAGCTGTGCGGTGAAAGAGGCGTGGCGGAGCTTTCGTCTTTTAAGAGAGCAGAATACGCCAGTGTGTGGCGCGGGGTTTCAAATAAAAAAAAGCAAATTGAAATTATTTTTCCTGTAAGAAAATCAACGTCAGACATTTATCTAATTTTGCTTCGTTACAACTGATGTCCAAGCTAGTTAGGAAAAAAAACCGATCGCATTTCCGTATGTTTAAAAATTTATTTCTAGTAAACAAATCAAGTAGAATTATACGGTTATCGCTCTAATAACATTAACAAATGTCTCATTTCATTTTACATATTTAACGTTACTTTATTGTATACTCGGGGAAATTCTCGCATTGAATGTATCACTCAATGAGATGCACTTTATTTATTGAATAATACCACAGCCATAGAAAATTGTTATGGAAGAATCTGAATGTGTAATTTGAATAGATATTGTATCGTATTGGTAGTGACGCCTTTGGAAATGACACGATCTAGTATTTATACTAATGTATTTCTAACATAAGAAACAATGTATATGAGCAATATGATTGTGTGCAGCCATCACCTGAATTCTGACTGTAGACAGTTTGAAATACAGGTATATGCAAATTAAATTGTTATAGGTCCTTATCAATGATACACTGATATATGATTTCACGAGTTAAACGTAATCTCCCTGTATGTATAAATGGCAATAATAGATAAAATTGGTGGCACGGTTTTAATTGCGAGGAAGATGTGAAAATTTTGTTTGTTATATTCAAGGTATCATAAAAGTTGTACGTGTATTTCATGATTGAAGGATATAGGAAGAGGCCCTTAGAAAGGCAGTGGTCACCATGCGAGTAGCATTAAACATCGTCGATAAAAGTAGCATAGGCTGGATCTCCTTAAAAGCTATGTCTGGAACTTCATTTTCTTGACCTCCCACTTGAATTTAATGACAAGTTTTGAATAAAACCAGCCAGTTCCGAGTCAGATATTATTTAGCTGCATTTCTCTATGTTGCACCTTTCTCTACACAGGTGGAACTACATTTAGTGGTATACAATATTATAGACGATCCAAGACGTATGGATACGATGCCATCGATGGACAGAAATCAAGATTGCAAATAAATAAGTCCTCGTTTTTTCGACCAATTGTACGAATTATTTTTGGTGTAGGGCCTACAAAAAAAAGGATTACAGTCCGTGTTTAAATTATCTCCCTTATAGCGTACAAATTTGACCACTGCATGCTAATTTTCATTTTAAAACTCAACCTAGTATGAGTTATACAGGGGTTGATACAAATTAATGGCCCACCCTGCATAATATACTTCCATTTAGCGCTGAAGAGGAGAATTTGGACAATATGTTGCCGAAATGACCTATAAAAATTCGTAGTTATTGTTGCTTTTAACAACGTTTGCTGGAATCGTTTCAAATGAAACCATGTATTAAAACAATATTGTTCGGTCAGTCAGCTATAGAAGCAATAATACAAGCACACTTGACCGCGCAATGTACAAACCTACTTGTTTTTACAAGTATATATACAGGGTGGCTCGTGTTCATTCAGTATATCACCTAAAAGGTTTTCATGCATCCTAACTGGTAAACTCCAATGTTCAAATAATATACAGGTACCTAATCCTATTAAAACAGTTCCTATACTGATCTACACACTCGCTTTCAACTTGTCTAGAAGACCCTGAAGTATAAATAATAAGATTTTTCCTATACAGTATGCATTTTATGCCTCAGAGTTGACGAACGCCAACAGTAGTGTTAGTTACGACATTAGAAATCCTTCTTGTAGTCAATAAACATTAGTTAAAAAAACAATATAGAAGTCCGCTTGAGCTTTATGGCATATCCTCGCACCCACATATTACTCGAGTACTAATGCATTGAGCTTTAAAAAAATGTGATATATTTTCAAGTAAAGTTAAGGTCATCAACAAGCTCCTCGTATTATTTGCACGAATTTTTTTTCTCGTAAATATCTACGAAATGTTTCAAATCACAACACGTTTTGTTTGAAACCAGCCAACAAACTTTCACGGAGCCCTCCGCTCGCGCCGGTTTAGAAATCTCTCGTTTAATCCACTTAATTCAGTTGTTCGTCATCCCGGAAAAGATAAGTTGACCAGTAAACAACGTTGAACATCGCGAACGCTATTGGGAACGTGATCCGGGAAATGACGTCGATGCGTTTAGATCGCGTGGGGAATTTAGCCAGCCACGTTTTGCAGCAGAGTTGGCGACGAATCTGAATGTGAATCTGGCGGCGAGACTTGTCGTTCACTTCTGTACCATGACGAACCAAAGGTTTCTGAAAAAAACCACGGCAAATAAAAATGAGTTAACACACTTGATCGGGTTGACCAGAGTTGACCTATACATATACGACGAGTGTCAATTTGTGCTATTTGTACAGACATAGTTTTCTTATCTAATTATCATAAATTATGGGAGAAAACTGAGCCCAGAGCTGCAAACTCTAAAACATATGACGTCATAGCAGTACAAGGGGTAGTCTTAAATAGTTAGGACACGGGCAATGCTAAAAGGAGCATTGATTGATATGCTTAAGGAGAAGATATCTTTTTTTTATCTACCTCTGGCTATCCATGTTCATGCAATTTTAAATTTTAGGGTTCATTTTAATTTACCTTGGAAAATATCCAAAATCGCCATCTAAAAGCGGTCTCCTTTGATTTTCGATATTGCCACATTTATTTATTTTATAAAAAATAAACGCGAGAATTCACAATTTTATAGTCCAAAAATTGTCCGAAACATATGCTATTACAGGGTTCCCCCTAGAAATTTCATTTTCAACTTCCCTGAATCAAAATCGACGCAGGAAAATATTTTTCAAAATTAACTAATGACAATTTTGAAAATTAACATAAAAAAATCTAAAAAATTAACAAACAAATTGCGTGAAAATATTTTAAAAATTTGACAATTTTGTTTTCGGAAAATGTTGAAAATTTGTCCTTGGAAAACGAGGAACATTTGTCCTCGAAAAACATGGAAAGTTTTGCAAATTTGTACTCGGAAAGCGAGCAGAATTTCGCATATTTGTACTCGGAAAACGTGGACAAATTTTGCAAATTTTTACTCGGAAAACGTTGGATCACAACCACGTGACTACGTTTAATTTTCCTGACTTTTTCAAAATAAGCCATTCTTCCCTGACCTCTCCCTGTCTTTTCCAGATATTTTCAAGTTCCCTAACTTTTCCAGGTCTGTGGGTACCCTGTATGTACGGACCCCACCATGCACTTGCCCTTACCATTCCGAATGAAGTTACTCCATCTTCGGAGTGTTCTGCGGCTTCCGCCATGGCAGCCGCGTGATCCAACTCCAGCTGCTTCCTCTGTTGCTTCTGCTTGTCTCTCTGCTGGTCACTCCTGGAAGCGTAATTAACCAGGGCGAACTCGAGCAGCGCGCCAAAGACGAAGGTCAAGCAGACCCCCGTCCACACGTCGATGGCCTTCGTGTAGGACACGGGCGGCAGGGAGGCGTTGATGCCCGACGTCTGCGTGGCCATGGTCAGCAAGGTGGTCACTCCCAGGGACACGCGAGCTGGCGTTGCGTTCTGATCCAACCAGAAGGACACCCAAGAGACGATGACCAGCATGCAACAGGGGATGTAGATCTGGATTAGGTAGTAGCTGAACTCCCTCTTGAAGATTAACTCCACTTTCAGGCAACTGTATGTTCCTGAAAGAGGAAGAGGGAAAGATGGTGGTGAGCGGATTTAAAAAGTGGCTGCCGAGTGACTCTCGGTGAAGACCCACCTGTATTTGTCTTGCTGGTGCAGTAGTCGGTGGAAAACTTTTCCAACGTGAACCTAGGAAGGTGAAGGTTTTTGGTTACTTGAACAGGATCCCCATCCTTCCATAAAAACACCAGATCTTCGGTAGTGTAACCATCTGCAAAGATTTCAGATATTGATTACTAATTGCGCGACAAAACTCGTTTTAATGATATGGTTAGTGAAGTGCACAGTTTAAGACACATGCACGTGTATTATCTGGAAGATTTCGTAAACTAGACATGCTAAAAGTGATAATGGTAATAATATATTTCGTTTTGGATTCTTGGACTTTTTGCCTAAATGTATACACATATTGCGAATTCGTTATAATAAAACTATCACAATGATGTTTTCATTTTATTTACGAATTGTTGTGGCCCTTTCGAAATACTCATGACTTACAACTGGGCATAGTGAGAGAACACATCTGCTTATCCAACGGAAATAACTTCAAGTTCATCGGACATGATAAGCGCAGAGAAATCCTGTCAATTAGAAAAAAAGAAAAAAAAAAGTTAGAATAAATTCACGTATAGCCTACTCGTATACTTTACATCACAAAAGTTTATGGCCTTACTTAATGTAAGTCATTAATCTAAGTCACGTGCCTGTTATCATTTAAATGCATATCTAATTCCTGCACTTGAATGGATGGACATCCCGAATACATGTAATATGGATGGACTAATTTTGAACCTTCCCGAAATGGCGATGCATATCCAGGATAGATAATTACGTTTTTATTATGAAATATTCTAGAAATGGATGGGGCAATTTTCAAAATACCCGAAAGCCGCTTTAACAATTTAATAACTGCTAGTCAATTGTTTCTATGGAACCATATTTTCACGTTACTAACTAAATATATAGCATTAATTATGTCAACGCATGAGATAGGTTCTTCTTTTAGCTACATACGTTTCTATGCAGTATACTCACGTATTCGGAATAATTATATCTAAAACATGTACAGTAATTAATGGTTAAACATGGGATTTTGATATAAACACGTCTTTAGGCGTGTCTTATTTTCATAGGGGTGGTGGCAATTTTTTTACCTTATGCTGTACAAAACGTCCCCATTTGGATAAATCCGTAACAAAACATTTGGCATAATGATATTATGAAATTTTCCATCTTTTTCGTTGGAGAAAAACAAGTCTGGTTTCCAAATCCTTTCTTGATCCGTGAGGACGATCAGTTTTATTTTTCCTTGCAAGTCGTCGTATTGAAGTCGGTCATCTCGCCATTCCTCCCGAAAGGTAATCTGAACACTAAATTCCTGTAGGAAAACCCCCCAATAAAACAGATGATTAGTGTTTATAATGCATATTCTCGTCTCTGATAAATATTTCCATTTAACACGTAGAAAGATTTTCCCCTTTAGCCAAAATTGTAAACGTTGCTTACAACAGAAGGGCTTAATTTGTGGAAGTAAATTTAGTTGATGGGGGAATTAGGAACCGGACGTACAGTAGTTACGGGCTTAGATAAAAATATATTGTCCAAACTGTGATGTGCGCATGCATACGAAGAAAGTGTCTGTTCACTGTCGCATCAGTATGATGCTCAATACATTTTTCTTAGTTTTAATTGTTGGTGTTCAAATATATTCTGTGAAATGAACCTTGATTTACATTCATTTCGTTTGAATTGAGACATTGCCATTTTGACAGGAACTGTCTCCACTCCTCTCCTGGTTGTGCCTTAACCTGCACTCTTGACCCCCCACCGACCAGGATCTTTGGTGGGCCCCTTATCCACATTTTAGGGTGCAGTATCTACCGCTAAGTTTGGTAGACCTGCCACGCCAAGCTCCCAGGCTAGAACCCTTCCAGCCAACCCCTCGTGGGACCCATGTCTGCAATTGTAGCCTCCAGAATGAACGTGCAGTAGATGTACAAGTACGCGCCTTCCACCAATAGCTTTGCGCATTGACATGGTTTGGTAACAGCTTCCTGCTGCATGCGACTAATTTTCTTCATCCCTTGTTGGGTTATTCTGCTATTTTGAATGCCGAATAGCCAAGTAGGGGGAGAGAAATACTCGTCGTATGCAGCCGAACGATGACACTAAAAAGCGCCATGACCATGCCCATTTCGATAAAAAATGGGCCCACCAAGAGGGGTGAGAGTCGCATTATTTCATACTAATAGTGGTAGTGTTATAAAGCAGAGTGAGAAACAAGTTCGAAACTTATGCATGTATCGACAGTTTCACCATGTATTGTCGATACCGTATTTCCCGCCGATCCTCCGAGAATAGAGAGATTCAGTGCACCAAAAAGCTACGCACGTTAAACGACAACGTGAACGTCTTTTCTTTTGAATGCTGTGCGTATGCTCAGCATTGACATAGGTATGTTTAACGTTTCGTGCGTCTTTAATTTTACCTACTTTGTCGTATCGGGTTTCTCGCCATTACGACAACGTAAAGCTGGTCATACACGAGGCAAATTAAATCTGGAAGCTTACCAATTTTAGGTGTGTCCGAAAAGTCAAGCGCATATTTCTGAGCATTTTTTAGTTTTTCACATTAGAATTCAC